>VXBQ01004680.1:565148-646987 GCA_013400175.1 Phainopepla nitens
TTTTTTTTTTTTTTTTTTTTTTTTTTCCCCTGGATGCTCAATCATTTTTTAAACTCCGTCTTATCTCCTGTCTTGGCTAGGCTGCAGCCCCTCGGAAATCGCCCGGCATTAATTCATGCTGAAGAGGGGCTGCTGTCACTGGGGCGATGCAGGAGCGCAGGTGAAGTGACTTTGCTGCAATTTGCCGTTCAGATGGGAAGTTGCCATGATATAAATCTATTTCCAATCCAATTTAGATAAGACAGCCCTCTGTCCAAACATGCCTAATAACTCTCCACGCCACACAGCACCGTAATTATTCCTGGTGAAATAAACAGGAACGGACACATTTTGCTCCGTTGAAAGTACAATTAAACCCCTTGCTGAGTCTGAGAGCTCCAAGCCTGAGACAGAGGCGTCTATTCCCTCACTGCCGCGCGTGGGATTTATACCCCAAACTTCCATTAGCGCTAATGGCAGCTCCAGCCGCCGTGCCCCGATGTGCAGTGCATTCCGAGCAGGCACGCTCCGGCGGGGTGTAGACACCGGGCAGCGGCAGCGGCACCGCCCGCCGGTGCGGATCGCGCCGAGCCCTTGGGGCTGGCGGCTGAGCGCTGCCGGGATGCTGAATGCGCTTTCCCGGCGCTCGCCCAGGCTGGAAGGACAAACCTCAGGCTCAGGGCTCAGCGCTGTGCTGGTTGGTCCCCGTGGGGAGATTTGGCCCCGTGCCTTGACTTGTGGTGTAGCGCTGGAAAAAACGTAATGTGATTAAGATGTATCTGTCTCTGAGCTTGAGTGAGGCAGAGGCGGTGACTCATACCACCTTGCTGGAGCTGTCAAAACACTTGGCTCGCGAGAATAGCCTTCTACACAAAAAGCACTGATTCAATATGTTTATATTTAAACAAAACACTAAGGGTCTGATTCACTGCGGCATTACTACAGCCTTAGATGGCTGTAACCCCAGCCAAGCAGCTCCCAGGCGTGCACAGAGCCATCGATTGCTGATTTCCAATAAATGTTAGAGAAAGGCTTAGTCCTTGCGAGCCTCCTGCGTGGAGAGTGGTCCCTTGAGGGCTTTAGCATCAATTTAGGTGCTGTTGTTGAGGGCACAGTGCAAAGTCACAGCTCATGCTCTCGTTCCCCTGAACCTGCAGACAGATGTGTGGGCACCAGCAGTAGCCCCAAAAGATGATGGTGATGGGATGGTGATGAGTGGTAGACATCTGGCAGCTGCACTGACCACAAGAGCAAACCCCGAGCTTCTCTTGGGCAGCCCTGAGATGGGACTTGTGTGCCTTCAGCTCACTTTCTCACCCTGCAGGTGTGCAGACAGCACCCCTGCCCTGCTGGGGAGCTGAGCCACCCGTGAGAGCCTGTGGGAGCTGCTGAGCTGGGGATGGGTGGTGGGAGCTCCAAGCTCTGCAGATTTGGAGCTGCTGGGATTTGCTGACAGATGGTGTGGTGTTGAGCAGCTTGGGGCTACTTTGCTCCTCGCATGTAGCTTTTCATTTAAAACTGGGAACGCATTTCAAGCCAAACTTACAGCCTAGAGATGCTCTTGGTGTTTGCTTGGTCATGGTTTCCCTTCCTTGCTCCTCAATTAAGTTAAGGGTTTTGGGATGAGGGGGTTGTGACAACTTTGCTGCTTTAGCTGATGTAAGGTCTTTAGGAATTTAAATTCAGCCAGCCAAGGGGATGTCTCAGGATGGTGCTGAACATAACCCCAGAAAGGGGATGCCAGTTGGGTGCTCGATGAACCCACTGCCAGGATGGTCATGTGTGTCCCTCAGCAAAATACAATTTTTCCGTCTGCTCCTGCCAGCCAGCACCAGCTCCCAGCCCATGGCATGTGCAAAACCACAGCCCTCCTTCCCTCCCAGCCACAGGCTGCCAGTGCTCCTGCCCTTGTCCCAGCTCCCTGATGTCTCCAGCACCACCTGTGCTCAGGGGACGCTGAATTCCACAGTCACCCTCCATCTCTGGGGCAGGGAGCGGAATTCCTGTGGCCTGGAGCAGCAAGGGAGAGTTTTGCATGGAGCTGGCAGAGCTGCAGAACTGAGCTGAGATGCTCTGCATGCTGTGGTTGTCTGTGCTGCCCCTGCACTCAGGATGATTTTCTGCTTCCACTGCACACAGGCAGTGATAGGGCTGTGCTTCCAGCCTTTTCCCTGAAAAACACTGAGGAACGTGTTTTGTTTTAGCATTTAGAGGTTTGGTTTGAGGGAAAGGATCCACCTGTGTGCTGGGTTTGGCTCCTTTCCCAGCCCTGACAGCCTGGGTGGCTTTGGGAATGTCACTTCATCTGTCTGTACCTTTTTCTTCCTCAGAGCAGTGTGAGGAAAACTGTAATGTTCTCCCATCCCAAGGCACTGGGAGACAAATGCATTTGTTGTTGTGCTCAGATAACACAGCACAGTGGGGTTTCCACCTAGGAAAACATGATATCAGAGTAATTAAATATTCAGCCTGCCCAGGCTCTGGAGTAACTCAAATACTGGAATAAAACCTGCAAGCAGAGAAGGTTGCTGCATATGAATTTAAACCAGTGTTTGCAGCTACTCAATGCCAGCGGGGTGGTGAAGACCACAGCCCTGCCCTTGCCCTTGCGAGCTGAGGTGGGAGCATTTCTGATGTGTGTGATGGTCCAGGGCAACTAGAGCCCTGTGGCAGTCCTTGACAACCTTGGCAGTGTTGTCCCGCGGTAAGAGCAGTAGTCCCTCTCCTGGAGAAATGCTGCTCTGGAGGGCAGTCCATATCCTGATGGGTCCCAGAGCAGGGCTGAGGGGTCTTGACTCCAGATGGGGTGTTAATCCACCAGTCAGTTTTCTGCACAGATCTGCAGAATCCTTCATGAGAAACCTTCATCCTCACAGACTTGAAATTCAGTGAGAAAACACAAGAATCCTCTCATTGAAAAGGATTTCTTCTTCAGCCCCTTCTTTTGATGGGTTTTTGATGTGAAAAAGGAAGGGAGAAGACATTGCTCCTTTCTGCCAGTGAGGAAGAGATGCTGTCAGTCCCTAGAATGGTTGTGGGGGTATCTCAGCACTCCCACCAGCAGCTAAGACTCAAGGAGCCCCTCATGCCCCATGGAATGATCCTTCCAGCAACATGAAGTCTGTGCTCTGGCTGTGCAATACATTTTGGCTTTTCTATTGTGTCGGGGAAACTGTCCAGAACCAAATCCTTTATTTCCTCAGAAAATATAAGCCTCAAATGATCCCACTTTGGGGAAGAAAATATTTCCCATAGGACCTGACTTTGAGTTATTCTGTGAAGTGTCTCTGGATACTTTCTTTCCCTGAATTGCCTTTAGACATCAGTATAATAAAGTTTTGGGTGGTTTTTTTTGTTTGGTTTGGTTTGTTGTTGTTGTGTTTGTTTGTTTGTTTTTTAAGACATTAAAAGAAAATAACAGAAATTTCTTATAAAAGGAGGGTTTGGGAACAGATCATACCTCCCAGAAGTGCACGTGGCTCCTCGAGATTTCTGGTGAATAGTCAAGCAAAGCCCAGTCCTGGCTCTCACAGGGAGCCAGTGCTCACCAGGCTGAGTACCACTGGAATTATGGACCTCATTAAGGTGCTGAATTAGCACCATGTCACCTTTCCAGGGAGATGAGCAAGCTAAGAGCAGGCAGCCGGCCTGGCTGCAGGTGCCCAGAGTGTTCTGGTCCTCTGCAGGGCTCAGCTCTGGAGGAACAGACCTCCCCCGGGCTCTTGTCACAGGACAAAACCCCAATAACTCCTTTTCTTATCCCAAATGTTGAGCTTCTGTCCCCTGTGCCCAGAAAAACTGAAGCCATCCGGAGAACAAACCAACTCCATCACCCTCCCACTGAGCTGGGGCTCTCCTGCTCTTCTGAGACAACACTACCATCTAGTGAATACACTCTGCACTGGTTTTCCAGGGAAACCACGGAGCTCTGTGCATGGTGTGTGGAAACCAAAACCCAATCCTCGGCCCACGCACCCCACAGCAGGGCACAGGGTCCCCTGTCCTGCACACAGGTGGCCCCATCCTGCAGTGCACGGCGACATTCCCACCTAGGGCATCTCCTGCCTGCTCTGTGGGGCTGTGGCTGCCCCCAAAATCCCACTCATTTGCAGGACCAGGAGACCCTGCCTGTGCCAGTGCTGTGGTGGTCATTCTGGAGAGGGCCTGCTGTGCTGGCAAGCCTCCGAGGGGCTGTTTCAGAGACAGCTTCACATTTGCCAGCCTCTCAAATGTTTTTCCAGCGGCTTGGGGGCTGCAGGCTGAGGCTGGGTGTTGTCCTGGCTGCACTCCCCCACTGGATCCCTCCTTCCCCCGCACTCCCCAGACTGTGATGTTGCAGCCACCTTGACAGCAAGCATTACTGACATTTTTTTCCTCTCTTGTGCAGAGCTGATCTGATCGGGGCCTACCAAAGACATTAACGACGTCGAAAGTAGCTTACTTTAAGAGAAAATATGCAGAAGAAGAACATTTACATCAAGATTACCATGAGTATTGTCCAAAAGTGAGTATTTCTCTCCCTCCAGACCCCACCCTCCCTCTAGTTTCATTCCTTGGTGCTAAAGACGCTTCCATTTACTCCCCCAGCACCTGATACTACCAGAGGACCGGACTTGTATCCTAAAACTATCTCTCCAGAAACTCCGCTTCCTGGACGACCCCGAAGCCTATCTCCGTAGGTCTGTATTAATTAACAATCTGTTGAGGAAGATTCACCTAGAGACAGAGAGGGAGAGCTATGAATACTTTAAGGAGGCTCCGTGCTATAGGACTGCCTACTCTGACGCACGAAAACGGCTGAAGTTTATGGTGCAGGAGTGCTGTTCCCAGTCGCTCTATTATGAAGAGCTGCACTCGTATCGCATCGTGCCTTACTCTGCAGAGAACGCCGTTTACGGGATGGGCTACACGGGCAGCCACCTGGAGCAAAATTCTCAGTTGCTTATTTATAAAATGAATTAAAGTAGCTGTTAGACCCACTGATGTTTGTTTCTGAATGCTTGAACTGCTTGTTGAGGTGTTGAGATGAGGCACTAATTGCAGATGTGTTTGCGATCGGAGGCGGAGGCGCCGGGAGCTGAGTGGAAGGTGCTTTGGATAATGCTCTGCAGCCCCCGCTGTTAACCCCGGTGTGAAGCACCCTGAGAGGTGCGATTCAGAGGTCCTAAACCTGCAGAGACTGCGCGCAAGGCGGTTTGTAGAGACAAAGCTGCACTTAAAGTTACCTGTGTGTAGATACGGATGCTCCAAATCACTTTCGCAGTTAAATTACGCCATCCCCTGTGCAAGGGGAGCCCCCGAAGCAGTGGAGTAGTCTAACAGTGAGGAGCAAAACGCAAGTTATCTGCTCTAAAAGTATAGACAGAAAGTTTCTTTGAGAATTGCTTTGACCGTGAAGGAGTCAGTGCCAAAGGAATCAGTTTTTAGCTTAGGATTTTCAGAGACTGAACTCGCTTGCTACTTACAGACACTCAGTACTGAGATTTGCAAGGGTTTGTGGGTTGGCTTTTTTAAAAAATAATTGCATTCACCTTTTACTTATATTATCTCTTAGCTGGTATCTACTTTGCTATTTTAATACGAACCAGAATGACTCACAGGAAAGATTGTTTCTTCAGCCCATCATCGGTGTTCCCTTTACTTCATTTGCCTCTTTCCCTAGCTGTTTCCCTGATACTTCTTTGCATGCTAATTTGCTGTTTGGCCCGAGGTTCACACTGATGCTAGGGAATAGACAGCAATTTCTTTTTTATGTGGACTATAAAAGGCAGAAAAACAATGATAACTCTCGTAGATAGAGAATGAATGTATCTGACAGATGATTGGTAAGACCTCAGAGGCTCTCCTTATGAAACTGCTCGGCATTAGTAATAATGTTTCAGGTTAAGCGAAATGTCTAATTTCAATCTGGGAATTAACTTTAAAATATGTAAATATATATATTTCACGAGCTATGGCATGTGGGATGTTCAGCAAACGGAACGACTGCGAGCGGAAACTTTCATAGCTGCCAAAGCTACGTCATGAAAATACCAAAGAATAACATTAGGGAAAAGATGATGCTCCAGCGATGGGGTCAGAAGCAAAGATTGCACTATAATCTGGGGAATGTGATTAACGAGCCTGTGAATGAGCCGTTAGCGATGCTCTCGCAGCTCCCCCGCGGGGGACCTGGGTCCCAGAACTGCTGAACAAATACACGAGGTGGTTCAAAGCCTGTCAAAGTCCTACAGGTCTCTTGGCTTGCAGCGAGGAAAGCGGCTTTGCCTCGCTGGCTATCACCACTCTAAAGCTTTAAAGCAAAGTAAATAATAGCGCACACTCAGCTGGAGGCGGAGATATATATACACATATATCTAAGAACTCAAATTTTTATTTATTTTGAAAGGCTTTGCTCTTGCAGATGTGGCTGATGCTATTTCTGATGCATTATATAGTGTGAACAAATACCGTGGCTTGCCAGGAATGTGCTTTTTGTGTCAGATTCCTCCTGTTGCCCTGCTCAGAGCATCCTGGTCGTGTGTGTTGCACATACTGTCACAGCTCCCAGGCACGTGTCAGTGCTGGAGGAAAGGCAGAAAGGCAAAAGCAAAACGGTTTGAAGAAGGAAGTTAACTCTGGTATCAGTAACCAGAAGTCAGTACAGGTTTAGGTGACAGAAGGAAGCAGTAAAATACATTTTTTTCTTTAAATTAAAAAAATAGATGTCAGCAGTGTAATTCCAAACAAGGATAACCTGCAAACTGGAGAATATAAACATCTCAGATACTGTGGGAAGGCTGAAAAAACAGGGCAGTGCTGTTTGGGAGGTGCTGTTACTCATGATGAATGTTCAGGTTTCTGTTTTTGCTTTGAGACAAGTCATATTTCCTTATCTCTTAGAAAAGGGTGTCTTTCAATCCTCAGCCAGCGCAGTTCAGCCTCAGAGATTCCTGGCTGTGTGTGGTTTGATTTCTGCTGCCCCTGGGCTTGCACCAGCCCAAAATCATGCTGCTGATCCAGTTGCATGATTTGAGAAATGGTTTCAATGTGGTTTGAGAAATCTCCAGTTTGAGAAATCTCCAGTGGAAAGGGGCCATGCCCACTTCAACAGGGGGCTGGGAGAGCCCAGGCTGCTGGTCAGGTGTGTAGGACAGCCCCAGTACCACCAGTAAGAGCTGGCAGAGAGGCCCATTTGCTGTTGTGAGAGGTGCCATCCTCCCCCAGGAACTCTCTGGCCTCCACGGCACTGGGAACACTTCCTGCCTTCCCAGGGCTGGGGGAATGGTAAAGGAAAATTGCTCCTGTCTTCTGATTTTTCAAACCGTGTAATTTGCCACTCTGAAGTGGTCTGGTTTATGCATTTTTTTCCCTCTTCATGTCCGTTTTCACTTGATTTCATAACAATCTAGCATGCACAGGAAATGCTTAAATGCTTCTTTTCTCTCGCTGACTGACTTTTTATAGTCATAGGATGGTTCTGGCTTGAATAAACACAACTTTTAACTTAAAATTAGAAACATTTCAATGAAATTAAAAAAGCTCGGTAGGATCAAAGTCTTTAACCTCACCTGAACAAAAGAACATTGGCCCTGTCAGATTCACCTTTGAAGAGGTTCTTTGCCTGCTGAGAGAGGCAGATACTTTCTTGCCTATTGAAAGCTTCTCTGTGAAAGCATTGTGATAACTGAACAGATAGACAAAAATCTGCATCAGGTCACAAAACTCCTTGGGCTGCCTAGGAAAGAGGACGAGAATTTACTCATGTTTTTCTCATGTGCTGTTTTCTTGAACAAAACACATTGTCTCTTTTTTCAATTTTTGCTTGCTCCAGGAGCCGTTAAAATGGATAATTTCTTTCTAGAGAACAAATTGGGTTTTTTATGGTTGACTTTTTGTTATGGAATTGAATCACTATTCTATATGCTTTAAGTCTGCTTCAGTTTTTACTGCCTTCTGCTTTGCCCAGTGATGGGTGCTGCTGAAAAGTGGGTCTGAAAAATTTGACTTGAGTGCTTAAAATTAGTTTATGGGGTGATAAAAAAGTACAAATGTGCAATAACATTGCAAGTGACTCTCAAAATATTTAATTTGACACCTTTTGAATTATATGCTCATATTGATTTTAACATTTAGTTGCCAAGTTACTAGGTACCAGCATTTTAATACAGCTACATACAGTGATTTTTCTTTTTTGGGTTTGTAGCTACAGTTCAGCTCTTCTGGCTTCTGATGTGAGAATCTGTCTGTAGGTGGTCAACTTTCAGTGAGATAGATTTATATATATATATATATATATATATGTTCTATTATGACTGCATTAGTAACTCCTACATATGGGCTATGTTTGCACTGGATGTAAAGAAAGTCCTTGCTTCCCTTTGACTCAGTTACCTTGGAGATAGAATATTCATCAGAGAGAATGCAGACTAGCTTTGTAACAAGCTTGGTGAGGAGAGCTGATCATTTTGAAAATGGCTGGCTTGGGATAATTCATTTTCACCTGGGAACAGCAGCACTCTTGGCTGTAATTAGTGTTTCTATGAGCTGAGTTTCTCTGTGCTGCTTTTCTGGGCATGCTGGTGAAGGGTGCACGGGGGTGGCTTCCTGGGGGCCACAGCGTGAGTGTGGATGGGGTCTGGTGCAGAACCCCAACACTGGGTTTGAGCAACCTGCTCCAGTGAAGGTGTCCCCACCCATGGCAGGAGGGCTGGAACCAGACGGTCTTTAAAGTCTCTTCTGACTCAAACCATTCCACAATTCCATGATTCTGTGGCATTAGGGCCCTGATGTGTAAATGCTTGGGTTACCACCCGATGTCCTCTCACAGACCCTGTCGCTGGAGCCCAAGAGGCTCCTCGTGTGCTTGATGCTCAGCTTGTGCATGAGCTTGTGCAGGGCTGGGGCTACGCTGAGATCCCACCGAGCCACTGCTTCAGCTCTGCAGTACACCTCTATTGCACTGTAAATTTTGAACTTCCGTTTTCCAATGAATGTGTTGAGTATATGGACTATTGTGCCTTAGAGTCCCATCCTCGTATGAGCCTTTGTAAATGTTCTGTAAATCCGCAAACCGTCTATCGCTGGTATCTCTGTGCACTCTCTGCAGATCTGATCTGGTACTTGGCAGGACCTTGGGAAACCCAACCCTGACCTCAGTTTGCCATGAACACAGAGGGGATTTGCCTATTCCCTCTTTTCTTTTTTTCCCCGATTGCTTTCCTCTCCGACACTCATGAAATTCTGTTTTTCTGGTTTCTGCCATAGCTGGGCTCTGCGCCACCTGCAGCACCAGGAGCCCCTTGCAGGAACTCAGAAAGTTGTAAAAAAGTTGTTTCCAGATTTTAAACACCACCTGTAGAATGCTCCCAGGAGGGAATCACGGCTGCACATAACAACTGTGGCAGGTGTTGTCAAGTATATCATCATATATTTGACGTGATTGACAAAGCAGAGAAGGGAACACCTATTTCTATTGAAATGCATGAGCCTGCATTATGTTAAATACATGGTGATTATACACCAAGTAATTGGAATAATGCCTACTGGTTCTGTAACAAAAAAAAAAAAACAACAAAAAAACCCCCCAAAAAAACCCAAACCACACACACAAAAAAGAGGCTTTTTAATGTTTAAAATTACCTGGGACCTGATTAAAGGTTTTTATGAAATTGTTTTCTAAAGTGAATAGTAGAAAAAATGTATATGTATTTTAAATATACGTATGATGTGCATGTTATTAATAAAGATCTATTTCTATTGAACCAGATGGATTCTTGTTGCTTATATGTTGTTTGGTTTGCAAGTTGACATGTAATGTTTCTAAAGAAAAGTTTCTAACTCCATCAGTCCCCTAAAAATCTTATAACCACAGATTCTTTGAGGGACCTGGATCAGAAGGCAAACCTGGGGTAACTTCTCTGTCATTCACTTGTCCTGCCCTGATCCCATTGTTTGTATTCCAACTTGCCTATAGACTTATAAGACCCTTCTTTTCCTTGTTTACATATTTTATTTCAAAATTTACAAAGAACCATTTTCCTAATGATGTTCTGCAGGGCACATTCCAGGTGCTGCCAAAGGGTCTAAGTTAAAACAGTTAGCTTTTGGAGTCTTTCAGAAAACTGGGATTTTTTTACTAAAGGTCCTGATTATGATGGAAAGATCACCATCTTCCTTATCTTCATGAATTTTGTTTATGATTGTTTTGTTGAAGAAGCTGAAGTGAAACACTGCATATATTTAAGAGAAACTGAAAAGGAGAGATATTTACAAAAGGATGGTCTTTCCTCTGTGGGCAGGAGCCTCTTGAGGCAGTCACAAGGAAATATCTTCCAGGGCCAGGTGCTTCAGCTCCCATCTCCAGCCAGGACTTGGGTACCACCTGGGCTGCAGGTGCAAGTTTTGTAAAGACTGAGCACCCCAACCAGGTGCCATAGGCACAGCACCACATCAGTCACCTCCTCTGAAGGTGGCTCATCAGGAGACAACAGCTGGATGTTTCAACCTGAGGCCAGCTCTGAAACCACTGATCCTGAGCCCCCTACATGAGAATGTGGTGTTGCCAGGATTAGCAGCCACCACTCAAATCCTGGGATGTTCCTTATCAGACACAGTCCTTTACCTGTCTCTGAATCACTCTTCTTTTTTAACCAAAAAGCAATACCTCAACCTTGGCCTGGGGATGTGCATGACTTAGAGAAATGGCCTTGCTGCATGTCTGCAGTTTTAACCTGTTTTTTTTTTCCCCCATATTTTGTGTGAATGACCAAGGGTCTCTGGGGTGACACAGCCCTGGCATAGAGAAATATATTCAAACACCCCAAATTCCTCCTGGATCCTTGGTAGGAGCTGCCACCTGTGAGGATTCACCACACTGGTAAGATATGCTGAGGCTTCCCTGGCCCAGCTGTGGTTAGAACTGCCTTAGTGTGGAAACAAAAGGCATTGGAGCAGCTTCCCACCTCTGAGAACAAAGGCACTGGGTCTTCCAACACAGGCAAACACTTTCCCACTATGGATCTTTTCAAAGTCATGTGAATCATCCTGCCACAAAGCAAATTCAGCTGCAGACTTAAGGTGAGCTCCTCTATGCCAATTCCTCTGCTGCTTAAGGAAGTGATGAAAATACCAGACCAGACCATTGTGGACTTGCTCTGCACTCAGCTGTATTTTCTTTTTAGCTCTTTACAGCCACTTTGAATTGAAGTAGCTCCTGGGCTGCCCTACCCTGGCACTGCCAGCCCAGATCCACGGAGTGGCTGGCACAGGACCCAGAGAACCCAGCTGAGAGCTGTAACTCATCATTACATCCCCCCACCCCGGGGTGCATTTCAGGGCTTAATTAATTCAGGCCCCAAGATAAGCAGCGCTGCTGGCCAAACCAGGTGATGCTTTGATCTCCTGGCTGCAGAGTGCTGAGCAGAGCCCTGCAGCCTCCCAGCTCTTCAAGTCCAGCGGGGAGGTCTGCTCTGCCTTGCTGCCCACATGCTGATGTGCCACTGATGGGAAATTGTCCCCAGCTGGGCTGAGTGGTGCCAAAATATAGCCCTTACTGGCTGAAGGAGTCTTTTTTCGTGACATAAACTGCTCGGTGGAAATCAATTCCAGTTTACTGCAAGGAGGTTTGTGTGTAACGTCTGCTGTCAGGGGAGAGGAAGGATGGCAGGAAAGGAAAAGGTATTTCTCCCTGTAAGGTGCCAGAATCCCCTGTTCACAACAGGGAAACTGTAATTGCTCTCCCATGTTTGAGGCTCAGGGCCATGCACACTTTTCAGGTGTGCTGAGACCATCCCATTACATGTTCCCTGGGTTCTGTGCCAGCTGCTCCATGAACCTGAGCTGGAGTGCCAGGGTAGGGCAGCCCAGCACAGTCTGGGCATCTGACAAGCCCACAGCCCTTGCTGGGATGCTAGGGGGAGGCAGAGGAGTTTTTAAACCTGTCCCCATTGGGATCATCAATCCCATGCACAGAAGGCATTCCAAAGGGCTGGGTGCACCATGCCCCAGGCAGACAAGGTCTCTCCCAGAGCTCTCTAGTGCAGGCAGGGGTGGCATCTTGAGGTGGTGTTATCCAGGGGAACATTGGGATTTTGCAGGTAGTAGGAATTGCAGGGTGGGGCTCTGTGAATGCGCCCGCTGTGACAGTGCCATAAGGTCCTGCACTGTGTTAGCAGGTATTAGTGCAGGTCCTGCATGGCCAGGTGTAGAGTGTGATATCCCAGCAAGATATCCCACCTTTTGATAATGGAATCAGAGTGCTGTTCCTGATGATCCCGATGAGATGGGTCACTCGCTTACAGCATTAGTGTAAATAGCTATTTTTTTGGCAAAATTTTGGGTCTAAGGCAGATGGGCACCTTGGTACTCTTTAAGGGCACAGGTCTGTATGCAGACAGCTGTGGTGAAGACATGTCTGCCCTGGAGGAGAGCCAGAGATTGTGTCTGGCTGCTGCTCAGACAGGTGGTTTGCAGAACGGAGAGGCTGCTTAGGGAGCACCTGAATTAGGACAAAAAACCTGGACTGGAAGTTCTCAATTCCCAAAAGCCTTGCACTTGCTACCAAGGAGTTACTCCTCTCCTGGGATTGTTCTACCTGGTCATTTTTTTTTGGGAGATGGGTCTAAAGACATGGAGACATGACCAGGGGCTGATGGACTGGCTCAGAGGTGTTTGCTCTGGTTCCAGGTGGGGTAAAAAAATCAGTGCTGGAAGGGAGACTTGTGAGGCTGAAAAAGCCCACAGGCACCTTGCATTTGCAGTTCTCAAGGCTGGGATCAGCTCAGAAGTGAGGGCAGGCTGCAGGCAGCACAGGGCAATAGTAAGTCAAATGCTGGTACCCTGGGGTCCGAGCCTGCCCTGTAGGACGCCTTGTCCCTTCCTCCCCGGGCAGGTCGCTGCTCCCCCAGCGGTGCAGGGCAGGCTCTGTGCCTGAAGATGGCACTGCTACACTGGAGGATTGCGGGGAAAAGCGGGCGGGCAGCGCGGCTGAGGGGAGCTCAGGTGTGCTGCAGCGGTGGGTGCTGGCTCGGTCGGGGCTCAGAGGACCCCGTTGCCCAGGGACAGGCCACCCCCAAACAAGGCTGCCTCTGTACCTCTCTGTACCATCATACTGAGTTTCTCCTTGGCTTTTGGCCCCAGAGAGTGGCCAAATCTTGCTAGTTTGGTGTAAAATCTCTGCTCTCTTAAGAAGTTGTACGGTGTGTGTTGTTTGCTGAGCTCTGCAGAGGTCTGCTGTGAGCAGGACAAAGTGCCAGGAGCTGCTATTATTTACAAGGGACAGTTCTCTACTTGCTCTGGTGGTTAGAAGATGGGTGGGAGTGTAACCCAGGCTCTGCCCAGGTGCTCACATCAAGTAAAACAGCAGTGGCCAGAGCCAAAAGGTGTAATGAAGCTGTCTTTTCTGGGCTCTTGCTCCCCCTCCCCTTCACTTCTTGAAGGACTTGAAGAAGCAGCAAATGATCCCTACATTGTGCAGGTAAGAACTAGACCCCACAGTAAGGGAATGGTCATCTTTCCCAACCTCTGGATGACCCAGATCTGTTATCTGACCATCAATGTTGGCTCTGTTTCATTGCAATTAGGGTGATTGGCAATGATGAGCTGGAGCTGGGTCTGGATTTACAGTTTTCTGTGCATTGGCACCCCCAAAGGCCAGCAAGAGAGAGAAGAATTCTTTGCCCGTTAGTATAACTCTGTCTCTATCCACACACACACACAAAAGCATGTCTGTGTGTCTTTCTCCTCACCACTGGAGGGCTGCATCTACCTGCAAACTCTATGTAGGTTACACTAAACCCAGAGCACCTGTCACTTTGAGAGATGTGTTGTGCCAGCGTAATTGGGGAAGGCTGAAAAGCAGAAACTGTTTTCTTTTGGGAAAAATCTGGCTGTAAACTTCATCAGTTTGCAGCGAAGGCAATTTTTTCCCTGTTGGAAGCTTTGTGGTTAGTTCTAATAAAGGGAGTGAGTTGGGAGGGAAGAGGGGGGGAAATTTTTTTCAGGATAGCAGGGCTGTGAAAATAGGAGCTTTAGTTTGTTTTGAGCTCTGTTCCCTCTTTCATAAATTAAATACTAGGGCCATTGGAGGAGAAGAGGTTCTTGATCTCCTGAATTTACTCCCAGCTCTGTATTTCTGTGTTGTGCCTGAGCTGGACCATGGTTCCCTGAGGCTCAGCCCTTCTGGGTCCCCTTGGGATCAGCTCTCTGCAGAGCCTGGCAGTGGGCTGAACTCCCTTTTCCTGCTTAACTCTCAGGATTGAAAGGTGCAGTTGGGCAGCAGGAGCTTGACAAGGGAAATATTTTATCGGCAGATGTGTTACAGTGTGCTGAATTGTTGTGCCTCTCTGGGGCTCTCTGCTCAGACTGTTGTGGGGTTTTCCCCCAACTTCATATGGACTTTGCAGATTTCTGTTCTAACTTTGAATTCCTGTAGCTTGGAGACACAGCAGAGCCATTAGGAACAGCAAGACAAGTACTGCCTCAAGCCATGCCTGTCCCCTTTTTAACTTCAGGGTGGTGCCTGTGAAGTTTGGTGATTGACTCTCAGGCAGTGCTTCCTTGGGGATGGGAAACCCTTGGGACAGCGGCCCCTGTGAAGATTCACACTTAGCAGAGTGACTTTTTTGCTTGTCCAGTTCAACCCATCATCTTTTTCTCACGCCACCTTGAGCTCTCGCTTCCAAGGGCTGCTGGAGAAATTCAGCTCAAAGGAGTTCCTGTCGTGGATTGAATAAAGCTCTGCTTGGACTACAGAGGGCAGCAAATCGTTTAGAATACAAAAGCCTTCATTCCCATGCTTATTTTAGCAGCTGCAGCTCTGTTGGAGAAGTTCCCTGCAGCCGAGAAGAGGAATGTGGCTCCAGTGCAGGGACCAAGTGACAGCAGGGCCACCTTCCTTGCTGAGGGTGGCTGCTGTAACCTGTGGCTCTTCTCCACAAACTCCCGAGGAAGTGTGTTTGCCAGTGGAAGCTACCTGGGGTGGAAAATTGTGCTTTGTGTTTTCCAGGCTACGGTGTGATATTTAAAGTTGTTTTTCCCCTCATGTAGGTATGTGCTCTCCCCTGAAAACACAGAGGAGCAAGCAAGGAAGGGCTGCCAGGTTAAAACCACAGCAAAGTGCTCCATGGATAAAGTCTTCCTCATTGCTTGCAGGTGTTGCATGTGCACATAAATCCCACTACACCTTGGTGTTTGTGCTTCTTGCTAGGAATTGGCCAGGGAAGTGTGTAACTGCTTCAGTGAAAGCTTTTGGGTATTTCTTAAAGAAATCTTTCATGGAACTTCCAATTTTGAAAAGGCCTTCCTAGATCTGAGCTCTTTGTGCTGCACCTTTCTGTGTGTCTCTCTCTTCCCCTCCCAGATGACCGGGTTCCCTTTAAACTCCTTTGAAAATAAAGCTTTGATAAATAAATCAAACAGCATTGTACTTCAGAATGACTAATGGGATCTGACACTGGTCAGACACCAAACTGCTCCCTTTGAAACCCTTGCAGAAAGGGAACCAGTTGTATTAGATATTTTGTGTCCTCCTGTCATTCATATTTTCGGAGTTGTTTGCCCAGTTGCCTGCCCAGGTTGCCCAGAGAAGCTGTAGATACTTCATCCCTGGGAGTGCTCCAGGCCAGGCTGGATGGGGCTCTGAGCAATCTGTAGTGGAAGGCTGTTGATGTCCTTGTTTATGGCAGGGGGTTGGAACTAGGTGGTCTTTAAATTCCTTCAGCTGAAATAATTCTATGATTCTTTGAGACATTTCATTTCTCTGGGAACCCATGGTATAATTTTCTTTTCGGCATACGGGAGGAGTGTGCCAGGAGAAACAGCCATGCAGCTCTGTTGGCTCCTGTTGAACCCCTTCTGGGTCACACAGGGCTTTTCTAGACCTGTGAGTGGTGGCATCACCTCTCTCTATCCTGAGTAATGCTGGATGCTGGTATGAGGAATCCAGCTGTGCTCACTACTGGTCAGAAGAAATGAGTGGTGAAGGTTCTGGAGCACAAGTCCTATGAGGACCAGCTGAGAGAACTGGGGGTGGGGTGGGCTCAGCCTGGAGGAAAGGAGGCTGAGAAGAGACCTCATCACTCTCTACAACTCCCTGAAATGAGGCTGTGGCCAGAGTGGATGTTGGTCTCTGCTCCCAGGTAACAAGAGACGGGACAAGAGGAAACAGCCCCAAGTTGTGCCAGGGCAGATTTAGACTGCATATTAGGAAAAATTTCTTCACTGAAAGGGTAGTCAGGCATTGGAACAGGCTGTTCAAGGAATCAACATCCCTGGAAGTGTTCAAAACATGTGTGCACGTGGTGCTTAGGGTCAAGGTTTAGTGGTGGATACATCAGTGTTAGGCTGATGGTTGGACCTGATGACCTTAGAGGACTTTTCCAAGCTTTGTAATGCTGTGATTCTGTGAATGGGCAGAAATTGAGTTAAATACAGGTCTGTCCATTGTGCCTGCATTTACCTAACCCCCTTTTGCCCTTCCTGCCTATGGGGTGGCGGGAGCAGGACAGAATTGCAGCAGGCTGTAAATGTACTTTTTTTGCAAAAGGCAGCTTCTTTTCCAGTTCAAACATACACTAAAAGGTATGACAGCAGGCAAGAACCAGCTGGAATAAGTTATTAACACAGTAAAACAGGCATTGGACTGACTGTTTCAGGTGGCCTCTTCATTTCAAGGGTAGCTTTGATAGAAGCACAAATGCTGCTAAAGCCCAGGTAAATGTGGATCAAAATAGCACTGAAGTACCATTGTTAGCAATGATTTTTTTTTTTTTTAATTGAGGTATTTTGGGGGCTTAGATAAGCTCAGAAGGAGCTGGTAGTTGAAATTTTGGTAAATTCTAGCTGGCTTTCCCTTTTGAGCTCCTTAAGGGTGACAGAAGGGCAGCTGCCAGAAGTATCCATTCTTGGTTTGGAGACTGTCCTTTCTAAGTAGATTGTCCCAGTGGTCACAACCACTTAAATAGGTGATTTTTTTTTTTTTAATTTCTTTTTTTAAGTGTCTCATTCCTAATTGGAACTGGTTAGGACTTAGCTTCTAGCCAGGAGCATTTTGTTAAGCTGCTCTCCTAGATTAAGAATCCATTTTAAGCGCCCGTTATCTTCTCCATGTGAAGACAATGTAATCAAGTTGCCTCCCACTCTCTCTCTTTTGAGACTAAACAGATTGATCTCCCTGTCTGTGGCTAAAAGGCCCTTTCTAAACCTTCCATCAGAGCTCCACTTGGGTATCTGGGCCTGAAATGGGGCTGTAATCACTAAGTGAGTCTTGGGCTAAAGTGATTTTCTGAAGTATAACATGAAGCATTAAGGATTTCTTGGCTTGTATGGAGTGTAGTCTTTTTTTTATCTGGTTTCTTTACCCTTGCCTTTTTTATGATTGTTTCAGTGGTTTGTACTCTATGATGCAAAATTGATTCTGGATATATCACCCTACAGTGCCAGGAGACAGGTTGTTGGCTTGGGGCACAGATTCCTTTGTCAAATCCAGAATATTTCCTGTTCTCATTAATTCCAGGTCATTCTGGAGAGAGAAGGTGAAAGGACATACACCTGCTGGAAGGGAACAGGGAGACAGAGAGTGCAGCTTTGAGCTCAAGAAAGCCTCATGCTCCTTCTGGCTGCTGCAAGTGCAGTGTGATGGCTACAGGGCAGGGGGCATTAAGGTTATATTGGTCCAATGCTGGGGTTCATAACAGCTCTTCATTGCCTTACATGATGTTTTCCTAGCATAGAATTTCTGACATGAAATTCTTCACAGATAAGAGATCTAGTGTTCCCTCTACCACAAAGATATTTAAAAAACACCTGCATATTGAAAGATAAAAGGGAAAAATATATCAAAGGATGGACAACACAGGAAAGAAAAGTGGCAGATGAAATAGTTTATGTTGTCCCCTTGAGTGTTGCTCGAGCTGTTGTCTGTAATCCTACCCGCAGTATCGTGATAGTGTCGGAGCTCAGGGGATCATGCAAGTCCCAAAAGCCTTGTCCTCACGGTGAGTGCAGAGCTCTCTGAGACCACCCAAGTATTACAGATCAGTGTTAGTCAGGAAATCTCAAATCTGGAAATCATACTCTGTCCTATAATATGAACTTCAGAGCGCTTCTGTAGGCAATGCTAGGAGCTGCTACTGCAGATCAAGACCAGGAGAAATTCCTGTTAAATCAACAGTAGAGTAATATTTATAGTGCTGTGACTGATGAGGAGACAATCTGCCTTCACACTGATACTTAAGATTGATCCTGATTCCTGTTGCAGGAGCTGGTTCTGCTCTCCCTGGAATGCCCTTTATTGCACTCAGGCTGTCCAGAACATGCCTGCATGGAAAACCTGGTGTGTGTAAAACTCAGATGACTCCAGGAAGCTGTCGAGGTGTGCTGGATCCTTTTTGTGAAGCAAACTTCCACTGATGGAGTGCAGACCTACAGTGCAAGTGGTGGGATGGGGTCTGGGATGTGTGATGGGAATGCAGGAGCAAGGGGAAGGCCAGAAACCATTTCAGTGGTGACTGGTCACATGGATGAGTTTGTACAGATGGGTTTGCTGCTGGCTGATTCCTTCCTGGGGATGAAGGAGAAATGCAGGGAGGGAGGAAAAGCTCTGCTCAGTAAGAATTATGAGGGCACAAAACACAGATATGGTGTGTGTCTAGTTATGCTCTTGACAGTATCTAAGGATACAAGGAAGGATATTATGTTCCCTCTTAGAACAAGTAGGGTTCTTTTAATTTCAGGGGGTTATTGGTTTATGTTCCTGTTTATCTTTTATCAAATATAGTAACAATAAAGCTCCAAGATTTTTAATAACTATAGCAAAAACATAACAGGCAAAGACTTTTCCTTTTTTTCCTGGTAACTCCCCTGCCTTCCACTGGGGAAAAAAGAAAAAAAAAAAAAAAGGTAAACTCTCCAAACTTGTGTGGGACAGAAAAACCATCAAAAAATCTGTGGCTGCCAACTTATTTTTTTAAAGTCCAAATTAAGGAGAGGTCAAGGACTGAATACCAAATCCCAGAAATATGAAGAGTATATATGATGCCAAAGGCAGAGCTGTGGTCCTGGTCACTGTGATTGCTTTTCTGAGGAGAAAGAAAGCGTGTGTGGTTGTGTATTTGTCAGTAGAAAGTCAGGCATGCTTCCTTTCTCTGAAAGAATCAATAAGATAGAGAGATTTCCTTCTGAATAATATGGAAATAATAGAAATTATAGCAAAAACTCTAGAAAATTGTGAGAAAAATAGAAATTATGAGATGAAAGTGAATAGTTCCGAAATAAATGTATAAATACCACTTTACTAAATTCACTCTTGGTGAGTTGCAATAATTAGGAAGCTTTCACTTCCTAGCAATGGTGCTTCTCATGAGAATACCTTCCATCTTTCCGGTGAGCAGCTGAAGCCAAACATCCATAACAAGTGAATGTGTTAGCTGTGACATGTCATGGTTACCATGTGGCCATGGATGTTTTGCAAAACACAGTGTCCCATAACAACTCATTAAATATTGTTTTTCTTTCTGTTTCATATACTCTCATTAATTTGTCAGCTCAAGGTGGTTTTTTTTTTTGCCTTTATATATCCTTGCTCCCTCTGAAAATCTTGTAGGCACTTGTTCAATTTACGCTTGTAATGAAAGAAATGCCATGAAACCTTCCTGCCACAACAAATGATGTTGTGATGACCCTGTTGTTCATATCCCAGCTGAGATAAATTTCCAGGTGTGAAAGTTTGTGTAATCCTGATGCTGCCAAATGATCCTTGTACTTTCTGCGCTGATTTCACACAGAAGTGACCGTGACGATGCTGTGGAGCTGCCAAATGGGACTGTCCAGGAGACAACAGTATCCAGAATACAAAGGAAAAACTACTCATCTGAAAACTGAAACCTTCATTTTCTTAGGAGTAGACAGGAGAAAACATGGATGGACTATATTTGGGGAAGGTTGGTTCCTCTGAAAGATTTTTCTCCTTTCATTTGTGGGAGTAAGTTCCTCTCTGAGGTGACTGATGTGTGATAGTGAACAGGGTAACCCTCATCTTAATACATAATATTGTAAGTTCTATATTATTTTTTAAATTGACCTAATATTTGCCTATTTTTGAAGCACTTTAGGGCTTTACACTTCTGTTTCTCAGTGCTGCTGTCAGATCTAGAATCATTAATTCCACAGATAACTTCATCTTGTGGCCAAAGGAAATTTTTGGGAAAAAAAATGAAACAAACCAGAGAACCAAGTGGTGGAAACATACATGGTCTGTTTATTCTACTTTTGGTGAAGGAATTAAGTGAATAAAAGTGCTCCTTGCTCTGTGTGTCTAGTGCTGCGTTATACATAGGAGCCCCAGAACTGCAATTTGTAGTGTGCTTAAAGTTTGTGCATGGTCCAGTTTCAATCCTCCTGATCCTGCAGCCTGTAGTGAATTCCAGTTGGGTCCAGTTCCACAGATGAACAGCCTCAGAGTCTCCCAGTAAGCTGGTAGTGCAAATGACCTGGATGCATGCACTGTTCTTGGGAAGGAGAGGTCACCCCTGTGGGGTAAATTGAGGGTTGTTGATAATGTTTGACTGTGGAATAAAGAGATTATATAGCAGTCTGTGCTTAAATGAGAGTGTCAGAAGTGAAAATTGTTACTTCTGTTCTTCACTCCTTTTCCTCCCTCTCTCTCCTCAGGCAGTGATGTGCAGGTGGGTTTGTGCTTGCAAGCTGTGCTCTGGTTTGTGGGGTCTGGTTTTAGGGTGCTGTGTTGTCCCATATCCCTGCACCAGCCTGGATCAGTCCCACCCCTCTGGTGGGCTCTTGGCCCTCCTGTACAGCAGGGGCTGAGCATCCCCTGCCCAGCACAGGATGTGGATTGTGCAAGGGATGTTTCAGCGATTGACAGCACAAGGAGCCATCAATCTGAAACAACAACCCACAGGCGTGCATGAAAATGTGATGCTTTCTGCCACGGGAGAGAAACGACTTGCACAAAATGACTGTGGAACAGCATTAAACTCGAGTAAAGAGCTGAATTAATCACAGGCTCCATCAGAGTGCTGGGGAGGGTGGCACAGAAGGAAAATGAGCCTCCGCTGAGAGCTGAGCCAGCAGCCAGCTGACTAGGTGCTCTCCTCACTTCCAAGGGACTCAGCAAAAGGATTTTTCTCCCCCTTGGAAGTGAGGTGGCTTTTCAAATGTGGGGAGGAAGATGACAGTAAACATATGTTCTGCTTCCTGTTAGCTGCTGTCAGAGATTTTTCTCCTCCTGTGTTTGACTGATTCTTGATTTGTTTCCACACTTCTTTTGCTATGCCCAAAAGCAGGAACAAAAGGGCAGAGGAGCAGCAGAAATGTGAAGATCCAGAACAGCATTCACCACCCACAGGCCTTACTTTTGAATATTTTTCATAATATTTTTATGTCAGAGAGGGCTGCATGTGATGAGAGCATTTATGGCTCTAATTCCTTATTCCTGCGTGGTCACCACATCCTTTGTTCTCCTGCTTCTCTGAAAAATCTCACAAACTTATTTCAGCCATCAGCTGCAACTTTTCAGCTTCAGTGTCTGAAGTATTTCTGCCCATGCTCTCTGATAACTCCCACAGGATTTATTTGTTAAATGAGGTATTTCTGGACCAGACACCAGCTGGCTTTCAGAATTTGGGTGCAACACCACCTCCTGGATTCCTTTCTTTTTGTGGGTACACCTGCCCCACACAAGAGATAGGTAGTGGTTTAGCTTATTCCTGAGTAATCAGAGAGGTGATTAAACCCCAGCTCCTGAATGGCAAACAAGGTGCAGTGCAGCCCACAGACGGGCTGATGGTCCACTACTGACCTATGACAAAATGCTACCAACCAAAATGAAGTCTTGGAAGTTTGTAGAGCCATGAGAGTCATGGATATTTCATGGCCAGACCAGGATTTAGGCCTCCTGCTTTAAATAATTCCTCTGGGAGGCACAAAGGGAGAGAAAGTAGAGACCTTGTTTTATAATCCTCTCTTCATAAGTCGCAATCACAGTCTTTGTGAGGCTTTAGTCCAGCTTAGAGGTAGGAGTAATCTCAGTTAGATGTCAAAGCACTTAGGCATGAGAGTAGACCCTCTGAAATGTGGCTCTGGAGCTCTGCATTTGGGGTTTTAATTAGGCTTTTATCTCCATGCTGGGCCATTTAACACATTTACACTCTGCCAGCTCCTCCATCAGGTACTTTGGCCAGAATATTTTCCTTGGAGGACACCAAGGCTGTGCCTACCTCAGTATACCCCACTTCTATGGGTCACATCTTATCTTCAGCTTTGTCCTGGCCTAGGCAGTGCTGGATCAATGCTGATGCTGCTCCACGTGTCTCTTGGATGTCTCTCTCCCTCAGACCCCCTCCTGCAGATTCTGTTTGAATCAAACAAACAGTGTCACTGCGTGTCACTCCTGGGAGCAGCTGCACAGCCCAAGACCTCTCTGGCAGAAATGTCACCTACTTTCTCTCATAATCTTCTTGGAAAACCGTCTAGTTTGCCTCCTTGCCTAGTGGTTTAACATTTTTGGACTGCTTTTTCTGCTCATCATGTGCTCCTCACTGGGGTCTGTGCACCAGAGCTCCAGGGCTGCCATATATAGAAATATGGGTGAGCTGGAGCAAGGCTGAACATGAGAGCAGCCAGATTTATTTACTTTCTCTGACTGTAACTTTTGCCTTCTGGGCAAGCACTGGGGACCTGCCATGTAAGCAGTTACCAGTTGAGCTCAAAAGCCAAAGTTCTGCAGTTGGAGTTATAAACAGCCTCTTATCTCTGTGCTGGACACAGCCAGTGACCTATTTAACACATTTACCACCGTATCTTAAAATAGTTTAAAAAATTGCAAGTGCATGACAAAAAGCTGTGCAGAAACACTTCAAGCAAATTTTTGTTCTACAGCTTTTGCTAAAATCAGTATTTCCCCCCACTCCCAACCCCTCACCACTCCCCTGCCCCCCCAAAAAAAGTTGTCTTGGCTTGTCACTTGCCCGCATGGTTAGTGCCAGATGGAGCTTAATAGCAGGTACATAGTATCCTGCTGTTTAAGGATTTAAACCCTTTTTAAAAACAAAAAAATTCTCTTCTTCCTTTTCTCACTTTTTAGAAGGGTCACATCTATGAATAGGCAAAAGCTTGAATTGTGCTAGGTTCTGCTAATCTGTGGTGTTTAAAAATGGCCTTGCCCTTTTCTGAGATGCTGCGGTTTTTTAGCTTGAGTTTAATTTTTCTTTGAAATAACCAAAGTGCAAGTCACAAGTATCCCTGAGAATTTTAGCTACTTTCTCGCTCTTGTGGCTAAGTCAGCAAAGTTTCAAGTGTAGAGGATGACCAAAAATCATCCTGATACTGAAGGACAACCACCACAATCCCCCTGCTCAGCAGAAATACAACTGCAAAGTACACTAGAAATTAATTTGAGAGAAAAATATGAATAATAAATGTCCTGTCATAAATTCTCTAATTCTAAGCATATTTTTTCATAGGTAACTGTAGGTTAATTCAGCATTTACAGAGTGTGTGTGTCCATTGGGGGGACTGTGACAAGGAGGGATGGGAAAGATTTCAGGATACAAAGGAAGAATGTCCCAGCTTCCCGTCCCTGAGGAAGTTAAAAGTTATTCCAGGACTAAGGAAGGCTTTAGGCTTTTGCATCATTTTTTTTTACTAATTAAAACTTCAGGAAAGCTTGTCTCTGCTACCTGCAGACCACTTTGTGGGAAACCAGAGCATGACTCTTCCCTAAAGTGAGGAACTGCCCTTAGGTGTGATAGGAGTGCCCAAAAGCTCAACACCTTCCAGGTAAATTGAGTTTTGTTCTCAGGTTCCCCCTGCTGCCTCTTCAAAACAGAATCATTTCACCTCTATGCCTTTGCCTGTAAAGCTTTCTTTGCAGAGACACCAGACCAGTTTATTTCCCAGATGCAGTGATCAAAGGCACGATACAAAGACTCAGTGTTGCTGTGTGCTGCAGAGGAAGGCTGGAAGTAATTTGGGTCAACTAAAGTTAGAAACCATCCTCACCTCACGAGACAGATGTGAGCTTTGAAGTCGGGGAGATGATCAGCAAGGCAATACAGGAAAGACACTTTCCCCCAATTCAGTTTCTAATTTGTAGACTTAAAGTGCAGGGCTGGATGCCTGTCCCTTGGGTGAGAACAGTCTGCCCTGTCCTGTGACCCGCCCTCAAGAGAGGCTGAAAAGTGGTGTGAGAAAATGTAAAGCAATTGAGCGTGTAAGGCTGCAGCATATTTCTGGGAACCAGTCCTTCCTCACCTAAGGGGTTTGTGGACAATTTAGGCTGAAGAGCAAGGACACTCAGATCCTTGTATTTGCGTGCTCTGTCTGATGTGAGCTGTACAGCTCTAGCATCTTCTATTTAATAATTTCAGTATTTTGTCTTATACCTTCTGGGGCTGGTGGGAGGGTGCAGACCCAAATGACTGTCTTGTACAGCTGAAGAAATCCTGTTCACAGTTTAAGTGGTGTTCTACAGGAAGAACTTTACCTCTGCCTTGCACCAAAGTTGGGGATAAAGACAGATCTGTCTCCTGGATGTTCTCCCCTTGTCTCCCTTAGCTCTGCTGACGTGGATTCTGTGGTTAAAGAGTGCAAGTGGAGGCTTGATGAAATCCAAGTTCCCCAGAAACTGGAAAGAGCAGCTCTGGTAAAGCCCCAGTTTTGGACCACTACCTCCTTCTTAATTTTCTCTTTTCCTGCCTGAGAGAGGAAGCCAGCTTGGTCCCTTTTTGCTCTTTCAATGAGTAACCCTATTATTAGGGGAAATCCCTGACATTTATTTCTGGCTTTCCAGACTTCTCCCCACTGCAGACTCCTAAGGGATGAAGGACTGCCTCACAGGATGTAATCTGTGCCAGCTGTGAAGCAGGCTCTGTTCTAGAGATGCTCTTTTACCTTTCCCAAGAGTCTTATGGCAACCTTCACTTACAAATTCCAGCCTAAGGGATTGCTGAAACAGAATCCTCCCTCTGCAAGGATTTTATGGTCCAGCTGGTGGACTGGAGCCAAGCACAGGCTGAAACAGAAACCACTGGGCCATGAACCTATTCTGTTACAAATGAGCAAATGCCTTGATCCTGCTTCTGATGTAGTGACCCAGTTAAGGCTAGTCAGAAAGTTAAACTCCCTCAGAAATATTCTAATGACAGTTCTCCATGTGGTTTATATATAAGAAGATAACTAATGTAGAGGAGGTTTACTGCTCCAGGCCATCTCTCTGTGTCTTTTCCATGTCTGCGTGACACCAGGTGCCATTGATCTGGTGAGTTACCTTGGCCTTCAGAAGTAACTTTACCTCCTTTCGTGCCGCACCGTGCAGGCAGAAGGAAAATAGTGATGCAGGCCATTGATTGAGAGGTCCATCACTCCCATCCACATCAGAAACTGCCCACAGTGATGTGCACTTGGAGTGGCAGGGAAAGTGTCATCTTCCATGGGAGCTGAGAACGGGGTCTTTTGGTATTTTAGGAGTTGAAATACCAAAAATCAAAAATGTGAATCTTGATGAGGTGAAGGAAAGAACAGCTGTTGGTTTCTCTTAGCCCCCTTTCTACTTGCTGACATCCCTCAGTTTGAGATTTTCAAATAAAAATCCCATCCCTTCCCCCAGGTCTGGCACCAGGGACCAAACCAACATCTTTACGTTATTTTCTTGTTTTAATTTTTTTTTTCTCCTTTTAAGCCACTAAGCTGGTTGCCTTTGAATGTTCTCCAAAAGTGCTCCTCGAAGCAACCATGTGAACCCTTCAGCACAAACATTTAGTGTTAAACTGAAAAATAGAAAGAGTTGGGAAAGCTTAATAGCAAACAGTGTTGTAAATCAGGCCCATAATCTGAGCAGATCTGGCACATAATTAATCTTTGGGGAGTCTCTAGGTAGCAACTTGTAGGTCGTTAGTCAGTAAACTCCCACAGATCTCCCTGGGTTTGGGATTAAGCTCTGTGTGTGAATAATCATCTAATTAATCACCTCATGCAGGGGTTTTAGAGACCTTCAGTGTCTGCTCTTGGAAGAGGTGTAGGTTTAAGTGCAGTTGTGCCTCAGCATGCTAACAGGAGTACAGAGAAATTCAGAGAGGAGGTAGTTTTCATCTCAGGTGGTGCAGAAGGGTTTGAAGTTCTCATTTATTACAGAGGCAAACACTTCTCAACCATGAAATGAACCCAGGCACATTTGCCTTGAGATCATTCCTGAAAATGGCAAAACATTAGAGACTTTTTTTGAGGTGAACTTACATTAAACTTTATGACAAAGGCTGTCCCAGGCTGCCTGCTGTCTCACAGATATCTATAACAATTTCTGATTCTAATTATCTGTATTTGAGAACTTTTTTGCCAGAATTAATGTTGCCTTGTCAGGACCAGGTACTGTGAGCTGAACATGCTCCTCAGCCCCAGTTTTGAGCATCTTGATAAGGAGAAGCAGCCTGTGGGAGGAGGATGGAAAGGCCATGGGTGGGTTTTCTGCAGAAAACTGCCACCCAAAGTTTTCTGTGAACTGCCGCCCAAATTTGTGGCTCTTCAACATTGAGCTCCAGCTCATCTTCTCGAGGGGTGCTTCACCCTCACCCACCTGGGAGCTCTCCTGCTCACCACACCTTGGTGAGGACCTGGGCACTGCAATGGCTCCAATGTCTGTCATATGAAAAAAGTCCGTTTCTCCACCTTTGTAATGGAAAAATCTCCATTAGCAATGTTCACCTGGAGCACAGTTTACCCTCTGGGTGTGCTGCATTCTGTAGAGCACTCAGGGAAACCTGTGTTTTCTTGGTAAACATATAAGAGAGAGCTGGAGTTAAAGCTGTGGAGATCTTTCTGCCTTGAATTTTTGACTGTTGTCACAAGAAACAGGAAAAACTTTGGGATGCAATTCCTTAAATACAAGTTTTCCAGGTAAAGGGTCTAAATTACAATTATAAAACTCTTTGGAATTTTGAAACCTTTTGAAAGCTTAGAAAAGGGTCTTCTAAAACTGTTGCCTGGAAGGAAATTCAGGCACAGTTTCTGCTCTTTCACTCTACTGCAGCTTGCTATAGCATTTTTAATGCCCTTTTCCTACAATTTAAGTAAGAAGAAAATTAGCATTGATATGTGCAGTAGAAGCAAATGTCTGTTTTAAAGGTACCATTCTCCACAGCAAGGCCATGGATTTAACAGGCTTTTACTGTATTATCGACAGCACAATGCTGTGGCATTGAACCACAACTATAGGGAACAATCCAATTATAGTTCAATTGAGCCAAAGCAATTAGTTGGCTTAGGCCAGGGGACAATGCAATCAGTTGAAAATGTTCAACAATCAGATTTGCAGAAAGCTGAAACTCACGTTTTCTTTCTTTCTCTCTTTCTCTCTTTCTCTCTCTCTTTCTCCTCAGCTGACTCAGAGATCTCCTCCTAACTAATTAACATGAGCAAAGCAACAACTCAAAATATGGTGGAAACTTCAAAAGGCAATGAAGGCTTTTAAACAGGCAGGTTATTTTTGAGATGCACAAACTCATGGTCCTCTCTGTACTTCATCCTCCTATAGCACTGCAAAAAATACATTCAAACTAGTCTTCAGACTTAGACACTTATTTTCCCTAGTTAAATCTTTAAAAAAGGAAAAACAATTATGAAAGGTTGTTGTTAGATCTGAGATATAAGGATATAAGGACCGAAGCTGTTGTTTAAATGGATGTGTAAATTTGGGATACTTGGGACTGGTTGAACAAAAAACTATTTAATCAAAGTTTTTCCTGTAAAATGTATATATTTATGATAAGGTCACTAACATTTTCTGGAAAGATTTTTCTCAAAACTAATATTTTTTTGGACGTGGCACTGCATTTTGGTAAATACGTGGCCTGTGTTATGGAAGAGATTAAAAGATTCAAGCTGCAGCATTATGTGAGTACCCTGCATTCCTCCCTGTAGCTTAAGGATCTTTTGAAGGTGGAATTAACATAACCAAATCATTAAAGACTCAAATACTTTCATCTCATGCTGAATGAACAACTGGTACATTATGGGCCTGACTGCTGTTCCACAAGTATTATACTCCCTTTGACTTCTTTCGGGATTGTTAACACTCAGACTAGTGGTATATGGGATCCAAATTATCTTGTTTCTGGTTTACAGATTTGGAAGAGTGTGTTTCATAACTGTACAGTGCTGCTTTTGCCAACAAATCCTGAATACAGAGCAACTCTTCCTATCTGAGGATAATCTGCTTAAATACACTTTTAATTCATCTGCCTTATTATCCTGCAATGTGAAAAGTGCTCCTGTGTTTTGTGACGCAGAAGAGCTGACATAGTGCTGCTGCAGAAGAACTGACAAAACACAGTTTGAATGGTTTGACTCTGGAGATCCTGGTCTCACACAGGTGGTCTGCATGAAAACAGTCTGCTGAAAATCTCTGGGGCTTGATTCCATTACACTGAGAAAAGCTTGAAGAGAACTTGATTTATCTAAAGGCTGAGGGTAATCTGGGTTTGAGCAGAACAGGCACAGAAGAGTTTGTAGTGTTATTGACATGATTCCTTCTGCACTCAGCCAAAGGAAAGACTGCCCTAAAACCGATGTCTTTTGAACTCAGACCATCACTTAATTGGGAGATTATATTGCAGTAACCCAAAACTGCCTTGGCCTCCGTGCTGGGGTTAGAAAGAGTGTTGGGTTTCTCTGAACCAAGTAAAAATGTAGAAATATTGCACACACTGGGGTCTCTTGAAGGTTGACATGAAACTAGGTCATGGCAGCTCTTTTGGAATTCAGTCTTTTGATTGCATTTTTGTGTGAGGTGTTGTCTGGAGCACATACTGGGCACTGCTGGTGAGATAGACAGGAAGCCTTCCTTGGAGCTGCCTTTTGTGCAACTCTTTCAAGTTAGCTAAGAAATCTATCACAGTGAGAGTTTGTCTGGATAAAGGAGAATAGTTAGGGTTTTTTTCTGTCTAATTAATAGATTGAAGGCACTGATGTGGAATGGCAGAGTTCAGGCTAAATTCCAATCTAACATAGTGCTGGATGTGAAAATACTCCTGTATGAATAACAAAACAATGGGATTTACAGACCCTCATTTGCCTCAAGTGTTGATTAAAAAGGCTAATAAGCCCCTATCTTGTGCCTTCACATCTCAATGGATTTATGAGATGGGGGTAGGGGAGTGAAAAGAGACCTCGAGGTGTCTTCCCCTGAACACCAGACTGCAACATCAGCTGGTTTGGATTATAGCATCTCTGCAGATGGATCTAGCTCTTGTGTGCTGTTGAAGGGGAGAAAACATCATTATCCTTGGAAATTCTGAGTGAATACAAAGTCTTTAAGTGTGAAAAAGGATTTTTCTTGCTTCTTAGTTTATCTTGAGGCTGTTTCTGAGTTCTGCCCATTTGCCTTCATGCATTCCAAAGAATTTGTCTCTGGAGTTGAAAGCAACTGTTGTAATGCTAAGTTAGAAATATTTGGGGAAGACATTAAAATAGAATTCTAAAGGGCTTATGATATGCTGTGCCATTATCTACCTCTGTATAAAAGTTGAATAAAAAATCAACCAAATGAGCTGCACTATTCATATAAAGCTTCCTAACCTATGAATAATGTGATCACCCTGATACAGCATTATAAAGGTTTTATCAGCATCATTGGAGTATTCTTATCTGAATTTGCATGTCTTAACAGGAGGAAGTAAAGGTACTAAAGTTGTACAGTCAAACTTTCAGTGCTAAAGAACTTGGCTCTGGGTTCTGCTTTTTTTTGCCTTTTTTTTCCCTTCTTTTTTTTTTTTTTTTCTCCTTTTCTTTTCCTTTTTTTTTTTTTTCTTAATTTGATTGCCTGTGGTATGAAATGCTGAGTTTTCCTTTACCAAGAAAGCAAAGAGATCTGACATCACACTGAGTCCGTATCTGTCTTCCTAGGTTGCAAGGAGTCATCAGACATGCAGCACCACAGAAGGAACTTGTATCTGCTCAAGGCAGGGCCCAACTACCCAGACACCCTCTCTTTTTCATTATGCTGTATGCTTCTTGGAGCCATCCCGCTCTTCAGAATGAGAGAAAAAGGAGGATTTTATGGCTTTGCTAGAGGGTGCCTTGATAGCACAAACTCTCCCACTGCCTGGTGAGTTCCTATCTGATGCTGTGCAAACCCAGCTCTTTTCAAGGCCACCAGCTGTCCTCAGCTTTCAGGACCACTGAGAGAACTGCAGTGTGGGAGGGTGTGTGACAGCTTTATCTGGTTAAGAGAGAAAACTCTACTACTTTCCCTGCTCACCCTGGTTATGCTGTTCTGAAGTTCCTGTTGCTGCTCAGCTCTTGAGTTACAGCAAGAGGTAGTGTGAAGAGAGCTGGAGAGGGAATTTGACATGGGTATGTACTGAGAGGCAAGGGCTAATGGCTTTCAACTGAAGGTGGGTAGATTTAGACAAGATACTGAGTAGAAATTCTTGACTGTGAGGGCAGTGGAGCACTGGCACAGGTTGACCAGGGAAGGTGTGGATGCCCCATTCGTGGAAATGCTCAAGTCCCATCTAAATGTGGCCTGGACAACCTGGTCTGGTGGAAAGACACTTTGCCTATGGCAGGGGGCTTGGAAGTAAATGGTGTTTAATGCCCATTCTTACCCAAACAGTCCTATCATCCTATGACACGATTGAACATAGAGGGGTAGGAGAAAGAACAGACTTTATTTCCAGAAGAGATGGTAAAAAATGCTATCTTGATTTAAAATTATATCTTGTTACCTTTTCCCAGGACATCTAAGTCTCTGTTCAGGTAGAATTTGCACAGTTCCTTTCCTGTGATGTTCTGAAGCGTGTCTGGAGTCAGACAAGTGCTGCAATAGGGGTTTGGCAATAGTAAAGTTACAAGGAGTGTGTGAAAACCTCTCCCTCTGCTGCTCTTTGATCTGTACCCTTTAGACAAGACATGGCATGATACAATTGGCTTACACTCACTAGTGCTCATTTCACCAAGTGGAAAGGAGCAGGGCCATGGATCACATTGATGTGGAGCTGAGTTTGTTACTCAGCCTCTGGGCAAAACTGCTGCTGCTCATTCACCTTTGTGATTGATCACTACTGTGTCATCTTCTTTCATGCTGTGAGTCACTTATGAGACAGGACAGCCCTTCTCTGGCTACTGAACATTGCACAGAGGTTGCTAACTGAGTGACTCACTTCGGTGTGCCACCTTTAATTCCAGCACTCTTTTGGTCATTTATCCAGGTGTCACTCTGGATGGGGTTATTGGTGCTGTGGGATGCTGAAGCATTTGGTTAAGATGAAAGGCTCCCTAAAGGCATGGCTCACCAAGATGGTCTGGTAACCCAATCATGAACATTTCTAACAGGAGAAAGGATTCTTCCTCCTAATCCTGAAGGCTGTATTGTTTTCTGTTAGGTTGCCTCCTGCTTTGTCCCACCTGCCCAGGTGGGTTTTGTGATAACCCAAGGTGTGCTGGCGCTGTGCACATCTGCAGGGCAAGCAGAGCTTTGCAGACCTTGGAGCACTGGAGACAGCCCAGCTCTGCTGTCCAGCAGGTGACTTGCATGTCTCCTGTCCTGGGAGTTTTTGTACCCGTGGGCATGGAGGTATGAGAGGATGGCTTTCAGAAAAGGGGCAGATAACATTTTTTACATGTAGGTAGGTTGTTTGATGTAGTCCAGCTAGGCACAGAAAAGTGATTTCTTCTGTGGTTATGATCTTGCTCTGTGATCTTGTACTTGAGAGGTACTTCATGATGACTGCTGGAGGTGTCTCAGCCCTTGCAGCAGCCCAGTTTGCAGAGCCCAGAGGAGCTAGGAGACAGCTGTGTATCTGGTGCAGAGCTTGGAGCTAAGCAAGGGAACAACTGAGGCCTGGAGGCAGCAGAAGTCAGGGCATTTCACTACTGCTGCTAATATAATCCTGCTGGTGCACCTACATACTGACACAAAACAGCATCTCTCACAAAGCAGTATCCCAAACTGTAGAGAGAGGCCTTTGGTGTCCCAGTGATCTCTCTTCAAGAGTAGGAAATGCTGTTTATTCCTCTCTTCCTCATCCCTGCCTCAAATAATTGTGATTCCTTAGAGATGCTCAAGTCCCAAACACTATGTGGAGAAAAGTAGAGAGCTGTATGGAAATGGATTGTGAGGACACATAAAAAAGATCTTCTCTGCAGTGTCTGTGCTGTCACTGCATCTCCAGGGGATTCCCTTTCCCATCCATGGTTCACTAAATTTATGCCATCTGCTCAGGGATGTTCCTGGGAAGTGTTCAGTGCCCAAGGCTGTTCCCTGCTCCCCCAGCACGGTGGGAGTCAGTATCTTCAGTTGCATTGCTTGGGTGAGAAATTGCTGGAGGCAAGAATCTGCACCAATTACCAGCAATAAATGCTGAGGAGTGAAGACTGGGGAGGATGTCAGATTGTTTAAGTCTCTTCCGACACAGTTGTGTTGGACATGCATTTCTTGAGATCTGCAAAAGCTTGGTCAGCATTGCTGGGGTGTTTGACTGTTGTTTGCCACCCTGGCATTAGCATGGCAACGGAGCTCTTCTGGGCCTTTCTCTATGGCCTGGAATTTTGGCTCCTAGACACCTTGAACTCCAGAGGATTTCTGTGCTCAGAGACCAGGTCTGAGCAAAGAAACCACTCTGGGCTTGAAGATGAAGAGACCTCTTACACAGACTTCAAGAAGGAAGGCTGAAGAACTCAGGTGAGTACCAGTAATGTTTTTAGTGGATTCCAGAGAAGGACTTTTAGATCTGAACTGTAAGAGGTGAACTCTTGGGGTGAGAAGTAAAAACTCTCTTACTCTTCTTCCCAGGTAAGTTCAGTTTGTGGTCCTTTGTTATGATGAGTCTGGCAAAACAACAATCTGTTCATGTTTCTGCTGGTTCAGTCACCACAGGAGCTCCCACACAGAAAAAGTTGTGAGAGCTTCTGACAAACCTGCTTTAAGTAGCCCAGGACCCTTGGGTAGGCTTTGATTTTGCAGAGGAATTACCTGCACCATGGATGGAGAATACAGCTCTCTGTCTGTATCCTCAGCAGTTTGTAGATACTGCTTGCATCTTCTAATGTTTTTTCATTACTGGCCAGTAGCAATGCCTGATTTATTTAAAGTATCCCTGATGCACGATTAAAAGTCAGCAAAGTCAAGGGGTCCTCAGCAGAGTTAAGATCCTCTAGAACATGGTCAGTAGCTGTCTGGAGGAATAAACAAATGAGCTGAAAATTGAAATATAGTTTAACCACAGCACAGATGCCTATATATCAGCCAGGAATTTTTCATTTTCTTCTATTACATTTTGTTATGAGCTTTATTCATATTTGAGTCACATGCAGAAGAAGTTTCAGATCTTTCATGTCAGACTATAAAGAAATGTAGAAGCAATAACTTCTTCCAAATATTGTGTTCTAACCTTCAAATGGATTGCCTGCAATTATCCCACTGATGAGAAATAGTAATTCTCCCCAATGTATTTCTATGACACATCCTTTGAACTCACAGTGATCTGTAAGCATTTTAGCTCCTTGTAGAAAGAATCTTTCACTTGCTGCCTTGTAAACAAATTGAAGAATAATGGTAAACTGAGAGAAGATGGGTGATTTTTTTTTTTCTTTTAAACCAAGATGTGGAATCATTTTGGGCTCAGGAAGGGATAAGACATCCAACAGAAATGTCTCCCCACCTCAGTACTTGGCTCAGGAGTGTGTCTTCATTTTTAATTAGCCGTGATTGGTTTCAAGGCCAAATTTGCCAGTCTTCCAGGTTTCAGACTTGTGTGAGTGCCAGAATTTGGCTCTGTGTGTGTGTTTTCAAGCACAGTTCTGGCCAGAACTCTTCTTTATGTGGTTTCTGACAACCAGGTTTGGCTGGAGCCAGCTGAGCTCCAGCCCAGCTCCAGCTGCAGAAACGCTGAATTTTCCTGAACATAGGGAATCCAAGATGGAATGGGACCTTCATGTGAAAGTCCACCAGCACACATGGGAGTGAAGGGAGAAGGCTTCCTTCTAGGGCAGTCCAGTCACATTGCAAGTCTCAAAATAGTCCCATCTTTTGAAATTTCCATCCTGATCTGGAGGCTGACACCTCCCCAGTGTAGTGGCAGTGACAGGCACCAGCAGCTGTGTGCTGGGGTGTCCTCTCGCGTCAAGCACAACCACCAGAGTGTGTTTGGGCTGGAACTCTTCCACAGCACTGAGATAGGCAGTGATGGCAACACTTCCCCAGGCTGTCAGGGCTGCTGCTGCAGGATATTCACAGCTGCAGGATACTCCCAGAGCAAGCCAGCTCTTTTCTCTTGTGTGATAATTGTTTTCCAAGTTCTGTTACAAGACTGAACAGAACTGTGGCATGTGGGCACCCTGTTGCAGGACTGATCTTTGTTTGAGGGGGAGAAAGTTTTCAGCCAGCTCTGCTCCGTTCCACGGGGCTTGCAAGGCATCTCCTTGATAAATGAGGTGATATTTTTTAAAGCTGAGGCCTGAGGCAGGGTTTGGCATTTGCTGAGGTCAACGTGCCAAGGAGATGTAGGCTGTACACTGAGGACAATTCCTGTCCTGTGGAGGTAACCTGCCTGCTCTGTGCATCTCCCAAGGTGAGGCAGGAGAGTTGTGCCCATCTCAGATGGTTTCCTGAAAGCTGGCTGTGTTTAACTGAATTTCTGCTGTCAGGAAGGTAGAGAACAGCTCTAAGGCTTTAAGTAAGAATAAAGCAAATTTATGATTATTCTGAAACCCCTTAAGGAGGAGGAGATGAGGGGAAGGAACAGTGATTAAAGTAGATTTGCAGTTTCATTTAATAAGTTATGACTGGGCTGGAGAAAAGCTGGCAGAAGAACATTGCTGAAATATTTTAAACCAAAACAGTCCAAGCTTGATGAAAAAATCTTTGAGCCTTCCAGGAATAACTCATATGCTAAGGAGGAGGCTATATTTTGTTTCCTTCCAGTAACATCTCTGAATCAAGAGGAGGGCTCACAGTGCTCTGTGTTGCCTAGACTGTCTGTTGGGCTCTCAAAATGTTTCTGAAGCGTCCTGAAGAGACAGAAAAGGATGTAGAAGACAAGGAGGAAGAAGAGGAGCCTTGGTAATTCTATAAAGAAAGCAAAATCAACTGAAGTTAAGGAGGTTTCTGAGTTCCCATAGTCTGCCTAGTATATATATTCTGGATTTACAAATGTTCTTGTTAAAAACCAATCCATTACAAATGCTATGAGTCCTCTTGTTTTCTGTAATGGGAAAATATTGACTGTTTCTCAGCTTCATGTTTTTGAAGATCCTCTGACAAGAGGACTCTAATCCTATATAAATCATAAACTATTGGCAAATACTCACTTATCTCATTCCTTCTGTAGCTTTCTTCATCAGCATCCTCTTTCCCAGAGTGTGCTTTATCCTATCTGACAGCAAATGGCATCGAGACAAGCAGGGCATTTTCAGGAAGGTAGTTTGCCAGGGGCATGAGTCAGATTCTCTCCACTGCCTGGTCCCTAAATCGTACATATTTTGAGAAAGGATTATGGTGGTGTGGGTTGTGATGGCTATCAAGGAAATCACTTGTCCATTTGATGGCAGAGAATCTGTCCCAGCATAAAATGATAAAATAATTTGTGTTGAAAGGACCTTTAAAGATCATTTAGCCCAACACCACTGCAATGAGTAGGGACATCTCCCACCAGATGAATATTTTCAGGGATGCAAGCATATTTCTGGTATTTCTTGCCAAAGGAACCTGTAACACAAAACTGCCTGTGAATAAAAGAAATGGGAATATTCTTGCAATGTGGCCCTTCTGCTTCTAGGAACATGACAGCAAAAGTGTAAAAAGGGTTTGAGTGGCACAGAATTTAAACAGCTTTTTAAAAATCCACCTCAATTTAAAATTGAAAGATTATCCAATATTGCATAAGCTTGAAAAACTTGGACAGATATGAATTTAGCAAAGTGGTTCCCATGCCAGTAGGAATATGTAGCAGAGAATGGACTGTCAGAGTTTTCAGAGGATAATGGTACAGAGGCAAATCCTTTTGCAGGGCCAGCTCCTGATTCCACAGCAGGACACCCTCCACTTGGAGAGGTCTGTGTAGCACAGCCTGCAGTAGGGTTGCTCGCTAAGTTTCATCACTGGGGCTTTCTAGCCTGAAAAGTTTCAGCCTCTGCATTTGCTACAAAAATGTGAGAGTATTTGGGGAGTTACTGAGTATAGTACAATTTGTCTTGAAATGTGAATTGTTCTATGACTAATGAAATCTCTTAAATCCTGTAAATAAAAGATGGGAACAGATTTGCTGGTGGAAAGCAGTTCAGTTCAGTTCAGTGAAAAGCTGAGTTCCCAGCTCAGCAGTTTCCCTCAGCCCCAGACAACTGCCATTTGCTTGCATTACTCTCATACATTTGTAAATATTGCAGAACACGAGGAGTTTAAGATTTCATGCTTCAGTGTGAGGCTGTGGCTGTACTATGGTGGGGAATTGGGCTGGGAGCTTGCACACCAACCTGGGTGATTGCTAAAAGCATTCAGGAGGGATAGGGTAGGAGGTGTCATTTGAGTTCATCATCTGTGTGGATTGAAATGTCCCTCCCAGGTAGAAACAGAAGCCTCTTGACTAAAACATTGGAGTGAAGGTTCTTGTTTGAGCAGAGCAATGAGAGATGATGGTTGTGGTTTAAGCTTTTCTTCCTCCATCCAAAAAAAAAAAATGGGTCTAATTGGATGAGTTTGTTTTTCTTTCCCTGTTTATGTGATTTCTTACTGTTAGGAAACACTTTGGTTACAGATCTCAGACCCAGCAGAGAAGTACCTTTTATGTGTTCTGGCTAAGCCTCTTTCAGGAATGCAGTACTAAGCCCTCAGATGGTGCAGGTGATGTTTTCCTGTATTAAATGAGTCTAAAGCTGCCCATTGCAGCTTGTGCTGGGCTGGCCAGCCCTAAGCCCATCCACATGCATTCATTTAAGCAACTTAGAAAAATCCCCAGGCTTGTGAGAGAAGCCTTACATATTTCATAGCTTGCTGGGATGGTATAAGCCCTTACAATTTGAAGTAGGGATGCTTGCTTGATGAAGACATTTGCTGTGGTCAGAATATTACAGCAGCTGTGAGCACCTGACTCTTTCAGTATATGGTGTCTGATCACGTGATTGGCCCTTTGTGAGCTAAGAAATAATTTCGCCATTGACTATCTTTTTTTTAATGTAGTTTTCTTTCCTAAATTGCTCACATAGGGCGTATAAATCACACCGCCAAACTGCATGTGAAGCAGAGTTGCTTTTGGGTTTGTGAAGATATGAAATATGTACCTTGCATTTTGCAGTCACAGCAGTCCAAAAGAAGGTGCACATGCTTTTTGGAAAGCATCTTGAAGGTATTTTTCAACATCTTCATTTTTAGGTGTCTGGCTTGAGGGATTTTTGGAGAATTTCTGCTCTGAAAAATTTATTTGAGTAAGCAGCAGGTTATGAATACATTCAAGTAACTTCAGTCAGTGATGAGTCCAGCAATTCACAGTCTAGAGGCAAGGAGAGCTGTCAGACCTGATGTGTGGAAAAGGACTGACACACTGGAAGCAGTTGTAAGTGGACCCTGATGCATTAATTTCTTCACCGCCATTTGGAATCTGAGTGGTTCAAGACCACCTTGTTCTTTTTATGGTGGACTTACCACCCTTGATCCAGTCACCAGGATCTGTCTTGCTCTCTTTGGCAGCCATGGCTGTGCCAGATGTAGGCATTCCCTGGTTGTAGGGGTTGCACTTGTACCTCCTGCATGAGCAAAAAAGATGATTTTTTCCCCCTGTGTATGCAGTACTAGAAGGTGAACTGCCCTAAAATCATTTTATTTGCTTTGGTGATGATGGGTGGCACTGTCACACAGAAATGGTGTTAACTGAGGGCAAACCTACATCAAGGTGACAGTAGAGGATGCAGAGTTCCCTGCCAATGTAGGTACCGCTCTTTCAGGTCTCCTAAAGAGTGATGCACATCTTGGTTTGCTGCAGTTGTGCTCAGTGATGCGCCAAAGCCCTGTGGGATCACTGCTGGCTCTCTACACCCACCTGTGAATATTTTGGCATGGCACTTGCTCAGGGAGTTCTCCAGGATTTGGCCTGTTGTTAGCAATTTCGAAATGATGGTTGCTCACAAATCTTTTTTAATAGATACAGTGACTTATGTGTGTTTAATCTAAAGGCCTGTTTGCTTGGAGTTTAGGCAGCTGCGATGAATTGCACCCAAAAATGGTTTGGCATGCAAAAAATGGTGCTCTCTGGTCCTGGTATTATTGCATTGAAGATGCAGAGTGTTTGGCTGGCTGAGAGCTGTGTTTAATATGTTTAATAATACCAGTGCAGCGAGCACAGCTCTTGCAAGAGAGCCAAGATTGCTTTGCTATGACCATTATGACACTGCACACCTGAGTATGCAAAAAAACCCCTGAAAATTCACTGCCTGTCGTGTCTTATTGCTTAACGATGTAGCCAGAGGCAGGCCTGACACTAAGACCATTCTTTGCTCCTGGTGGGGAACGCATCTTTAATCCTATCAGAGCAGATGCATCTAGAAACTGCAAAGAGAGCCTGCTCAGAGCTGTCACTTCACTCCCTTAATGAATCCATTCTTCAGTCAAGGTAGTTTCTTCTCTGGGAGCTCAATGATAATGTTTGAATATGGGATATTTATAGTGTTAGTGCCAGGCTCTTAGCAGCCTAATGGCTGAAACCAGGCAGCTCTGCTTTCAGAGGCTGGGTCAGATGGGGAGGGGGAGAGGTGGGCACGCTGGAGGGCTTGGGCTGAGCTTGGAAATTTGGATTTCCTCAAAACAGGGGTCTGGAAAAACTGACACCTTATTAATTTCCCTTCCTTCTGGACAGGGCACTGCTTAACAAATCATGCCATGTGAGGAGAAGGGAAGGAAAATAAATAAAAAGTGTGAAAATTAGTGCAAGCTTAGCGCTTGCTCTTGCAGCAAGGACTGCGGCACAGCATTGCGCTGACAGTGCTGGGACCCACCTGCCTCTGTCAGCAGCTCTGCCAGCTCCATTTGCTTTGCTTAGCCTGGCTTTGCTTGTGCTGATTTGCCTGGACTGTTCCTTTAAAGTAATGGGACTTGGCTGTGGCAGAAGTACCGGACTGGTGGCATGTTGTGCTTTGGGAAAAGTCACTTTTCTCTAACAGCATCCTTTTTCCCCTCCCCACCACTTCTCCTATTACTTAAACTCCCTAGTTTTGAGGAATTATTTAGGACTAGACAGCACAGTGAGTGGGTGTGTGCTAATGCTGCATTTTGAGCCTGAACTGGAGCCGTTGTGTCAAGTTCTCCTGCATTTTCTGTCAAAACTCTCAGGATCTGAAACTGTATGATAGATACCCAAATTCAGGCCTTGCTAATTGTGGATTTTTCTCAGGTCAGTGGGGAGATGGAAGAGTTTTCTTTGATCTGTAAGCCATGAAAATGCACTTGACCTGATCAGAGGGTTTCCATAGCCTCCTCCTGAGTCTGCTTGGATTTTCAGGATAATAAAGGGCATTGCCCACCAGCTCTCTGCAAGTCTTGGCACTCAGCCCACCTTGCACACTCACCTCCTATTTTGCAAGCTGTCATGTGCCTACTTGCATGCTAAGAAGAGGTTTCTGTACAGCTTTCAGATAAAATATTTATGAGTGGTTGAAAATTATCAGTAAAAGCATCCAACCATGGCTATGCAAAGTGGAGAGTTTGAGCTTTACCACCAGCCAGCCTTTCTCAGCAAGGAAAAGCTCTGCCAGTTGTCTTTTCTGCCTCCATAAGCACCTTAAAACCAGAGTCCAGACTGGCATGACAGGTAGTTTTGAGGATCTGTCCTCATCTTGGTTTTAGTTATCACACTGTTGTATTCCAAATAACTCTGGGTGGTTTTGGGGGAAGGTCATTGGATCAGCAACAATTTCCCCTCTGGAGCTCTGACAAACTTGAAAGTGCCTGGGAGAGATTTTGTGTGTGTTTTATCTTAGTGCACTTACTGCTTCTGCCATGCAAGTGCTTAGGTATTATTTAAAAAAATAACCAACACATTTTCTCAGGCCTCATCATCTTAAAAAATAATTGTGTTCAACAAAGCAGCATCATATCAAAATTGTCTTTACTCCACAGCCACACACTTCAATTCTGCTCCTTTCCTGCTTTGAGAAACCTTTGCTGTTCCTCATGCTGCAAATATATGACTCAGAGGAAAAAAAATCATAAACCCAAATCAAACCAATATTTTTTCATAAATGAAACAAGGCTCTGTGGAAGCTTGGCACCACCACTGATATTGCAAACAGATCTTGTTTGTAATAATCAAATGAGCTGTGGTTGTTTCTGTGCCAATAAAGGAGGCACTTGGGAGGACAGGGCACTGCAAGCACCACCTGTGTTTGCTCCTACCTGAGATGAATTATTTGTAGCCTAAATTAGTGTCTAGCACGTTGCAGCTGAAGCTCTGAATGTCAGTCCTCAAATTTGAATTTGAAAATCCTCAAATCTGAATTTTCAATCCTCCCTGTTTATACAGAGTTGTCTTGTGAGGGATGTTCATGTTGTGGAGATCTGGACAGGCTTTGGACTGGGGCTATACAGATCAGACTCATTCACTGTTTATTCCAGGGCTGCTCTTCTCCTTCCACAGGGAAATTCAGACCACAGCTGCTGAGGAAGGCTTGGAGAAGAGTGAGTGCTCATTCCTCAGGGCATATCCCTCTCTGCAACTCTGTGTGGTAGAAAGTTCCAGTAACAATTGAAATTTCTGTACATCCAACAGGAATGTACAATTTTCCTTCCCCACGTACTTTTCTTTATTCCAGGCTTAAATCACCACAGGTCTCATTTGGCTGAACAAACCTGAAATCCCTGGAGATCGTGCCCTTAGGGCCCTCACACTCTAAGCACTAGTGCTCCCCACCACCTCTGAATTTTGGGGTTCCTGGTGCTAGATGAATTAAGCAGAAGTTCAGATGTGATGACCAGTGTAGTTCCTAATGCTTTACAAGTCAGTGAGCATCAAGGCAGGCAAAACACTGAACAAGAGCTTCTTTTTAGTCTCTGAAAAGTTAATGATTGTGTCATGTAAAAGATCACTCATTTCAAGGCCTGACATGTGAGTTGCCCTTTGTTAATTAGAGCCAAGGGACAAGGAACCATCGCCCCAAAAGTCTGAGTCCAAGTCTTTATGCTTTTATTTACTATTGTTTCACTGGTTGTTAAACTAATTTGCTAGTACTCATCCCAAATTCATGAAGCACTATAAATACTCGCAGAGAAAAACTTCATTATTTTTTCATAAAGGACAAGAAATACAGTTGGGAAGTTCAGTTTAGTAGTCATGCTTATAAACAACTGAGGGCTTGCTGGGTTCCCATTAAAAGCATATCAGGTGGTGCCTATGTTCCAAGCCCTGGGTGGCCTATTCCAAGTGTAAGATTAAAAAGTGAAACATTTCTAATTGGACACATTCCCATATGTGAGAGACACAACCACCCTCTGATGGTGTACTTCATGAATTCTCTAAATATGGTGGAAAATTGTCCCTACCTATTGCCACCTGCCAAGCTGCATGTTTGATTTTTAACCCCACGTCCTCTTTTTGGTCCCTTCATGCTGCCAAATAAAATTATTTTGGTGTGAGTAGGACTGGAACTCTGCCCATGTGTTAAGAAATAATTTTGGTGGACTCTGGCTCTCAAACTCAGTGCTTGTGTATCCTTGACATGCGACAATCTCTCATTCAGATCATAACAAACTTGGGCTGATGGAAAAAAGGTGTTTTTGTTCCTTACTTGTGGTGTCTTGGCCCAAGGCTTGTTGTGGTCATGGGGGGCACTGCTGTTGCCCTTAATAGATTTTACCTCAGACATAATCTGACTCAAGTTTCCAGAAGATTACTGTACTCATTATACCCACTTAAGTGATATTTTAAACTTTGCTCTGAGTCATCAAGTAGGTTTTCTCCCCTCCCACTCATTCGTAATATTTTCTATATATTCACCCAGGTTAATGCTCATTAATTTAGGTTCCAAAATTAATAACCCCTTGATAGAATACACCAGTTTAAATAACTCCTTAGGCTTAAGGCAGATGTCATGTGTGAGTCATAATGTATTCCCACCACTTTGAGCAGAATATTGTTCACAGTGTCATATCCAGAAACATTAAATTATCTCCTGAATATTTAGAAATGGGTGTATATTTGGTAACTGGAAGGAAGAGATATAAATCCATGCTTCAAAGAGCTATTATTGTAGTGATACTTATTTGGTGTTTTTATTTGTTGGCTGCAATATAGTACTTTAAACAGATCTGACTTTTTTTCAAAAGTCAAATGGATAAAACACTCTTAAGGGAATGCTGGCAAGCATTTTCTAAACTAATTTTCTTGCAGGCTGGAAGAACATTGATATATTCTTCAGCCATCCCTTTTATATCTTGGTCTGTACTGAGTTTGGCTTTAAAATTAGGCACTCTGGGAGAGCAGAGGTAAATGTGCTGCTCTGTCTCTGTCCCATTGCCAGTTTTCAGGATAGGTCTCAATGCCTTGGCTTTCCTAGGTGATGTGGTTTAACCCTAACTGGCAGCTAAATACCACACAAATGCTCACTCCCACCTGCCCTGCTGGGATGGGGAGGAAAATCTGGAGAAATAGTTTAAAAAAACCCCAGACTCATGGATTGAGAAAAAAACAATTTAATAATCAAAGCACAGTAAAATATATTAATACTAATGATAATAATACCAATGATAATAATAGTTTTAATGAAAAAATAGAAAATTAATTAAACTGAAGACAGACAAATGATGCACGATGAAATTGCCCACCATCCACTGACTGATGCCCAGCCTGTCCCCAGCCACCAACCAACACCTCCTGGCCAACTGCCCCCATTTTACACACTGGGCATGACCTTCTGTGGTTTGGAATATCCTTTTGGCCAGTTTGGGTTAGCTGTCCCAGCTGTGCCCCCTCCTGGCTTCTTGTGCATCTCCTCCCTCTCACAGCACAGGACACATTAACAAGTCCTTGACTTGTTAAGCACTTTCCAACAACAACTAAAACCTCAGTGTGCTGTCAGCATCATTGCCATACTAAATCCAAATTCCAGCTACTAGGAAGAAGGTGAATTCTCTCCCAGCTGAAACCAGGACACTTGGTTTTAGTAGCTAGTGTGGTGAAGCAACAGCCTGGAATGAATCTGGAGGCTACAGTGTCATCTTGGTAGCTGCTTGTCTATGGCACCAATAAATAAACAACAAACAGCTCTCTGCTGTCAGCTTTCCTGCAGAGAGCCTGCTGCATTTCCTCCCTTGGAGAAGAGGGAACAAGGGAGTGCTGGGGTATGTCCAAACCCTCCAAGAGTGTGGCTTTATCTGCCTGTTTGCTCAGCCTGCAGCCCTCTGAGAGGGAGGGACACTGCTGCTGGATCCCGGCCAGCGGATCCCACCGTCGAGCTTCAGACATGTCAGCTTCTGCTTGTGGAAAGCTCCATCTGCAGGTTTACAGAGTGTGATGTCTAAAGACAGATTGGCACCGAGAGCCAGGCGGGGCCCCTGCCAGGGCGCTGACAGTTGGAGAGCGCCCGCAGCAGCCCTGTGCCAGTTTGGAAATCAAACCAGCTTCTACCTGAACCACCAATCCAGAGTCTGAAACGTTCACATCTCCTTCCCTGGGGATGTCACCCACCCGGGCTGGCACAGGGACAGAAGGCTTGTATAACTTTGCTTGTCACTCTCTCAGTTAATATGGAGAGGAAGCAAAGTAGTGCAAGAGGCACCTGGGTGGGGGTCAGTAAAGAACATTGGGTTCTTTCATGGATTGGTGGGTTGTCAGGGCTAGCAAGGTGTGCTAGGAAACACAAGGGATGGTAGGAAATACAGGCATCCAAAACATGGCTCTGATGTCCTGTGAGGTACACCAGCACAGCACATTCCAAGGCAGAGGCTCAGATCAGGACCCTTCAGCTCCATGAATACAAGGGAGGAAAAGCAGGTAGGAAGCAGGGAAGTCCTACAGATCCTTTGGGCACTGCAATCCAAGAGGGATGTGACCAGTGAGACATGGTCTAGGTGGGAGGTGTGGTGCTGATGCTGGACATAGGAGGTGAACTTTTTGCATGGGAAGATGGAAAGAATGGGGCCTCCTGAAAAGAGAAAACTGAAGGAGAGCAGCCCTCAACTCTGTTAAGTGTGTAAGTGGCTTCAAAGAGCGGGGGAATAATCTGTTCAAGTACATGGTGGGTAGAATCAGTAATAATGAATTTAAATTAAAACAAGGGAGGTTTAAATTAGCATAAGAATTTTGTCTCTAAGTATAGCAAAAAAACTGGAATAGGAGGTGGAGGCTCTGTTATTCAACCTGCCCCTAAATTCTTCAAACAAAATCAGTCAAGGATGGCTCAGGCAGAAATAGATTTTAATTTTTTTTTTCTTGGCCTTATTTTCTGATGGGGGCTGGCAGGGGAGCAATTAGGTATTTTTATCTGTTTTTGTTTTCCTCTTTAAGAGTGAGTTTCAGCTCTGCTACCTTATTCTTCCTCAAATCGTCTCTGTTTTGGTGGGGTCATGATCTAAAATGACAGCCTTCAACTAAGCAAAGGATTTATTTATTTAGGATGAAACTGTAAATTTGGGAGTTCTCCTTTGGTTTTTGTCAACCACTGTCTAAATCTTCCCTCAGAAGGAGTGGGAAAAAAAATTACATTATACTGTTCTTGATTCTGTGACAGTCTTCCTGTGTCACCTTGGGCAACCCTCTAATACACCCCAGAACATCCAGGTGAGGACAGTAATCTCTGTCCTTCAGAGAAAAGAGCAGACTGTGCATTTTCAGTGGCAAGGACCCTTTCTTCTCTGTGCTGCCCCCATTATGTGGAGTCACAGTCTAAATCTCCCTGCAACTGCAATAGGCAGTAATCTTCCTTTGTCAAAATCTGAGATCACCGATGTCACACAAATACAAAAAGCTCCCAGACAACACTTCCTAGATGAAACCCTGTAATAAGGTATTTAAAAGGTTCAGAAGAAAAAGAGAAGAGAGCTCACTGCTGACACAGACAGACGTGCTCAGCCCGATGCTCTGTGTCTCCAGGACAGGTGTGTGCCGGTGAGACCTTGTCAGGCATTTTGGTACCACACCCTGCTGGTCTTGCAGTGCTGAGCTCTGCAGTCATTAGCAGCTGTTGGGAGTCATTAATTAGCAGCTCTTTGCGTTTGGGAAGCTCAGTTTCCTGAATGGGACATGACACCACTGCAGGGAGTTACGTGCTGCAGGAGGTTGCACTGCTGAAAAGCAAGGGATTTATAATTATTGAGGCTCTTACAGGGGAGAAGGTAGTTCTTTAGGCTCTGAAAATAAGACAATATTTGTCTTCATTGCTGTCCTAAAACTTCAGACTTCTCTTTCCTCGAGAAATTGTTTCTACCTGGTTGCTGACTCATGTTTCCTCGTGAACATTGCTCTTGGGTACACCAGGGCTGTCTCTGGTCATGTCCACGCTGTGAAATGGCTCCATGTACTCTGCAGGCAACATCCCCAAGGTGTTCTAGGGAGATGTGCAGGCCCCTGAGGAGTCTCTACTCAGCCTGCACTCAGGTGGGAATGTACTGCTTTTTGGAATGGCAGAGTCCCAATCTTACTCAGTTTCTCTTGGTGTGGTCCTTAGGATTTTATATCTTCTCATGCAGGGGTGTTTTTGCTTGCTTGAGTTACTCTATCATCACAGCAACTCGATTTTTGTGTTCCTCTCCTGTCCTTTCCTTGCACACCATTAGCATGCAGACTATGGGAGCTCACCAACAATCTTCCAGGGAAGAAGAACCAGTTTTTTAGCTAAGCACCAAAATAGAACCAGGGTCACACTGTGCCAGGGGCTTTCAGAAACTGAAGTAGAAGATACCTTTTAAAACACACGCTCATTAGTCTTGATTCAAAATTCTCCGTGTCTTAAAAAGTGTCAGTGGGAACAGCTTTTTAGCCTCAAGAAGTGTTGGTCTGATTCTGACTTTGTAGTGTCAGTTTGTGCATGGTGTTAGCATCTGTTTTCCCTGGCACTGAAGCTTGAGCAGTGAGGCAGCTGAGATGGGAAAAATGCAGAAAGCAGGATGGGCTGAGCCCCTACAGACAAGTACTGAAGTATTTCTCTTCTTAGTTGGCCTGTCATTGTGGAAATTCATGAAATCTTATGACATTTCTATAAGCTTACAAATAATTTCTTCCTTTCAGAATTCAAAACCCCATGACTCTTTTGTTCCAATCTCTTTCCCATCACCAGGCAAACCTCAGGACTTTTCTCTGGGCACATCAGAAGGTGGCATTTCGCTCTTCACCTATTTAAAGCAGGAAACTAAAGAGAACAATTCCGCTGCAGGAGAGGAAAAATCCACCTGGCAGTGACAATAACAGAGAAGTGAAATTTTGCATTGAGGGTGGACACATTCAAGGTGAGACCTCTTTGGGAAATGGTCACATTTCAGTGGGACTGTGCAGTGACAATGATGCTTTCTCAGACAGGATTCAAAAAGGAGCAGAAGAGTGAGGGACTGAAGCATTCCTGGATTTGCCTGTGGAACCAGGTTCAAGAAGAGAGCATCTGAGGCAGTGGTTTAATAACCATGAGAGAAGCTGCAAAACCTTTGACTAAAGCTGTTCTGCTTGAATACTATTGCTATCAGGAACCCTTTTAAAGCATTGAAAGCTTTGCCAGAGAAAAAAGGCAAGGGACCTGTGTAAATAGTACAGCAGTTTGACTGTGTAGCTCTTAGTGCATGGAAAACTTTTGGATACCATGAGAGCAGCAGCAGCAGCAAAAAGCATGTAGTTGGATAACTTCATGTCTTCTCCCTCTGATCCCTTATATTTGTGTGCTGACCAAGGGTCTAAGAGCTCTTGTGGTTTCTCGTGGTATCCAAAACCCCAGATTTCATTCAACATCTGCTTTTGGCCTGGCAGTCCCCTGTGTGGAGAGTTCTCCATTTCATATCCTGCTCTGCACGTGAGAGATGTGTGTGTCTGTCTGGAGGGATTAGATCCCATCTTGTAACACTTGCAAAAACGCTTATCAAGCTGTGGGACAAAGCACAAGGAACTGAAGTGAGAAGCGACAATCTGCTCTGTGCAGCAGGGAAGCACTTGGCAAAGATGCAATTTATAACTGAAAGGGTTGCCAAGTTTTTTTTTGTTTTAAGTTGTTCTGCTGACTTTTGCAGAAATGTAACATGGGAGATTGTAGGATGGCTCTTCAGAAGCAGATTTCTGTAGGATGTGGGGTATAAAAGAACAAGGTATGGTGGGGCAAATTCCCAGCTTCCCAAAAGTCTCTTTACATTTGTAGTCAAAGTTAGAAAGACCTGAGGTGGCCATAACTGCAAATGATAGAGCTTCAGTAATTAACAAATTATTTTAAATTCTTTGTGGGGAGTTTAAGGCATGTCTGGATAGCTACTCCTGTAAACAGGGACTTCAAAAAGCCCCAGGCTGGTATAAAACCAATTATATAACCCAAATATAAAACAAACAATAAATATATATCTACAAAGCCATATATGTAACACAAACCATCTGCCTTATCCCTGGAAGTGTTCAAGACCAGGTTAGATGGACCTCTGAGCAATCTGGTCTAGGGGAAGGCTTGGTGCCCATTGCAGGGGGTTAGGAATGGGATGATTTTAATGGTCCTCAGACCATCCTATAATTCTGTAATTAAAAAAAATAAATAATAAAAGTGGAAACTTCCAGTCTAGTTGGAAGTTGCCATCAAAGAGCAAAAATGTGCCTAGAAGGCTTCAGTTTAATTTCTGTTTCTTTTGGTGAGGATGCTTAGTTTCAGTTTGGATTTGACCTTGAAAGTTTGAAAGGCAGCCTGTTTAAACACTTGCAGGTTAATATTGCAAATGTTGGGGCACGGGGAAGGCTGGGGGCTCCCCAGGGTGGCAGGACAGGCCATCTCAGCCAGGACCTGTCCCACCACCTCACCAGGGAGTGGAGCACTGGGTACCCAGTGATGGGGACGAGAATGACAAGCCAAGGACAAGTCACCAGTCTTAGAGGGGATGTGGGTACGGGATCCACAGGGCCATGGGTAGACATGGGCATGGAATGACTGTGCTGGCACTGGAGCTCTACTTTTCTCAGGAATTAGGACCTGATTGTATCTTCTGTATTCATATTAAAACCAGATAAATTGTCCTGCAGCACTGTGTGCATTCCTGTCACTGTGGGAGGGGTAATCCCAGAGCAGGGAAAGTGTCACACACAGGAGGTCTTGCAGGCAGACCCCACCATGAGACGTACTCACATCATCAGACAGTTTGGACACTACAAGAAATCAGTTTCTCTGACAAAGACATAGCAGAGAAAGTTCCTTGCTTTGCACAGGGAACAAGATTCAAATATGCATTTTATTTTAAATGCATATTTCAATTACTTCAGGGTCTATCTCTCCAGTTAATCTTTCTATCCATGCTCATCTTCCAGATTTATGGGATGTCTGGGGTTCCAGTGTTGCTCAGGAAGGTTTTCTAATTGCTCCTGGATAGGCAATTGCCTTTTTTGCAGGTTGGTTGAATTCTGTTTGATAATTAGTCCCACATCGCTTGTGTAAATGAAATAATCATCTGACCAACTGGAAGTTGCTTGCAAAGGCAAAGTATCTAATTAGAAAACATTCATTTTGCAGTGCTGTGTTCGATCTGCATCCTTGCTTAGTGCACATTGCTGTGCACACATTGCTGAGCTCTGCTGACCTGCTGTCCAGCCAACAAGAGCCACGTCTCTTCTTTCTTGATTTCAGATTCCAAGGTTAGGCAAGTCTCTATGAGCTGCAGCCTTGAACTTTCATAAAAGTGAATCCTGAGAGCCTGTGGCAGAGCTGTGTCAATCTGCCCATTGTAAATAAGAGAATAGAAGGCAAGGTTTGGATGTTACGAGGGTTAAAGCCCAGCAATTGATATGGGTTTCTGCATCTAGGAAAAGAAAGGAAAATCACTAATATATTTTGTTCTCTGTTGCACAGTGTGCTAGCAATAAAAAAAAGTCCCAAGCAGAATGTATACCATTAGAAGCAAAGGAATAAAAGCAAATGAGTGTAAGAGCAGAACTTGTTAAAGGCAAATGAGAGGAGAAACCAGATCCTTGATGAACAAATCCTCGGGATTTGCTCTGAGTCAAGCATGCAACTCTTGCTTTTAACCTGCTTTCCCAGTCAGACCTGGGAATCATCTGGGGCTCTCTCTGAAGCCTCCACCATTCAGAATGTCAGACCCTGTGAGTACAAAACACATTTAAACATTTAGGATTTCTCCTGGTGCTTGCCTTAGCCAGAAACATGGGCTGTGCTCAGAAGGTATTAAGCATGAATATAAGTTATCTGCACGTCTCTTCAAAAGGCAATTCAGTGAGAAACAAATTATATTCAAGCCCTTTGTAATTCCGAGTTCTAAGCTGGCTAGAAGTTGGGGTTACTTGCTGGTTTGCCTTGCTTGGGAGAATGACTGAAATGGAAGATCCTTCTCACTTTCCCTTTTCTGAGGAATCCTAATGTGAGATTGAAAAATAAATGCCAGGGTGACTGTCAGGAACCAAGCAGAGATTGATACATTTGTTTTCTCATTTCCATTCCTAGAGTTCTGTTCAACAAGCAGTGCATGGAATTAATTCCTCCCAGCAGTTTTTTTTTTTTAATGAATGATAATTTTACATACCACAGCATTAACTGTCACTGCATCATTCCTTGCACACAGACTAAAATTCCTGTGGCTCTTGTCACGGGCTGTGCACTCAGAGTTGTTATACTCTGTTTTTAATGGTTCAGAATTGTATGAAATAATGTCTTACTAAACTTGACCCACGTTATTTTTCCCCTTCACATCTCTCCTACTTTACACAGGACAGATGTTCTGATAAAGCTGGATACTTTGACGTGTTTATCTACTTTACACGACAGAATTATCCAAGTGTAGAAATGTTAAAGGACTCATTTTTCAGTTAGCAGCTCCTGAGGTGAAGCTCACGCTGAGCTACATGAGGGTTGACTTTCCAATTTATACCACAATTTCATTGAGTCAGGTGATGACAGACATGCTCATCCTTATTTAAAATAAGATAAATGCATAATTCTAAGAATACGAGAGAGGTCTGTGAAAACAGCTGACCTGCATGTGGAAATTGTCATGTCCAGCACAATGCCAACCATGCCAATGATGTCCCATCCCTGGGAGTGCTCCAGGCCAGGCTGGATGGGGCTTTGAGCAACCTGGTCTGGTGGAAGGTGTCCCTGCACATGGGCTGGGAGTTGGAACTGTGTGAACTTTAAGGTCCCTCCCAACCCATTCTATCATTTTATGATTCCATGATTAGCATGGCTGAGTAAAGGTAAGTATGAAACACCAAAAGCCTTCTAGAGCAAACACACCGTTTGTAGCCTTGACATCATCAACAAACCATAATAAATGTGTGGGGAAACACACAAGTTTGCACATCGGTCTATCACAGCTCAAATTTCTGTCTATTAAGAGAAACCAGCTGCTAAAGTGAACTTAATAGTTCATGCCAGCCAGTACAAGGCAAGAAGAAAACTTTTCTGGTGAGAAGAGATTCTCTCTGTCTGAGAGTGATCCATGTTTAACCTGCATCTGTGTCAAAAATATGTACAGTGTAAGCATTGCTTCTCTTGTCAATTTAAACTGGTTTACATCAAAATTGTAGAGAAAACAAGGCAACAGCAGCATTTCAGTTCTATCCCTCAAAAATGAAAAAAAATATTAAACAGAGCAAATTTTACAGGAAGGATGACACTTGGTAATGGAATGAAGGGCTCTCTTAAGGACAAGACAGGTTACTTAAATTCTCTACCTTCATATGCATCTTCAGTATTGCATTCTGGAAGGCCAAAACCACAAATGTAACAAGTGCAGAGAGAAGGATGTAATTTTTAAGCAAAAAAACCACAATGATGAACAAAAAAGGTTGTAGGTTTGGGGTTTTTTTAACAGCAGCTCCAGTTTCTGATCAATTCTTAATTTGATTTTGGAGCATATAGGTTATGGTAATTTTGTCTGCTGATGCATCTAACGATTCCTTGATTAAAGCATCTGGTTTATAAAGCTTTTCCTCTCTTTCAAAATATTGAACAGCTGCACTATTCTAGACTCAATGGCTGTGCCCCACTGGATGGTAAATGAACCACACAAACCACACAGTGCCATTCAACTCCGTTTTGCATTGCTCCAGATCTCTCTGAAGAACTCTGCTGAAAAACAAAAGAAGAGAACCAGCAGCAAACCCACCCAAGAGCCCTCCCAGGTGATAATTTCTTCATTCCTCCCAGTTGCAGAATTAGTGCCAGTCACCAAGCATCCCTTCTGTAATTAGCCTTGAAGTACTGCATGGAAAAATGAACACCCCAGCAGTCCAAACCCTGTCTGGAAATTTTAACAGAAGCCTTTAAAGAAATAAAAGCCAGCATTCCCACTCATGAAAAAAAAAATCCAGAAGCTGAAAAAAAAGCATTAAAAAAACAGAAGCAAGGAATCAACATTAAAGTTTACTGCACCAGAAATGGCAGCTATAACAACAGAGATATCAAAGCTCAGTTTAGAAATACCTGATCTGAAAGAAAGCCCAGATAAACAAACATCACAGGCCTCATCAAAATTCCCCCAGAAGAAACAGAAATGAACAAAAGAAAAAGGAAGATGATAAGATGGAATCCACACAGATGTAATGGACCACACAGCAAGAGGATCCATGGAGGCAGAAGGACTGGAAATGGCACTGATAAAACAGCACTACACATGTCACCTGACACACTGGAAACAAGACAAAAACAAGCAGGAAAACAAAATTTGGGATATTTGGGATGGGCAAAATGTCTGTGGAACTATGAAAACTTAGGAAGGAGTTTTTAGGGGAAGTTCCAGAAAACATGAAACCTGCTTGCATATCAGAAAATGGCTCTGTTAGTGAAACTGAAAATGCTGGACATTTTAGATTGCTGAGACACCCTTTCACATCTTCCAAGATGTCTAGGGATGGGTTGGGAACTGAAGTTTTTCAATCAGAGTACCTTTCTCATGCAGGAACAGAGGAAATGCCTGCTAATCTTTCAAGGAGTGTTGGATCTAAAATTCTTCCTGTCTGCAAGGGAGATAGAGCTTCTACAAATACTGTATTTAGAATTTCTGATTTGGGTTTGTCCTACCTTGATATTCATTCTTCCAGAACTGAACAGCATTCTGCATTACCAAAAGAGAATGCAACACTAAATATCAAATGAACGTTTCAGAATCTGAATCAAAAATGTCATATCTTCCTGAAATGAATCTGCAACAGATTTTGAAATTTTAAATGAAGATGGATCTTTGGAGCAAAGAAGTCTGAAGCCAGGAGGGAAAACTCCATCTCCTGAAATATCTGTGGGTGACACAGAATGTACAGTTAAAATACATTAAACCCAAACCAAAAATTTAGAATCTCTTACTGCAAGAGAAAACTGTCAGAAAGTGACATCAGTTCTAAAATGGAATCTGAAACTTCCTAGAGAAAAAAAAATCAACTTTTGCTGATGAAGACATCATTCAAAAACCAAAAGAGATGCTTCAGCTGCACTGAGAAGCTCTGAAATAGGAATCATGATCATCTTTTTCTGGCTGGAAGAAAGATGAAATTGAAACTTGTAAAGGTCTGGAATCTCCCTGAGAAAAAGGAAAGAGCCTGAGTTCTGCTCTCCAGAAGTGGAGCAAGCCCAGCTAAAAATGTCATTGGAAACTGCTGACATTTCTGTGCAAGTTCCAACATCAGAACTTTAAATTTGATACGTCAGATCCTGGAGAAGAGGGAGGTGTTGAGAACCCCAAGGAGAAGCAAATCAAATTAAAAGGAGAATAAGAGATAAAAGCTGTCGAAATTGAGACCGAGGCACTGCAAAGATGTTTTAAAATGTCAAAATACAGAATACCTGCATTAGGCTGGACATCTTTAAAGGCAGAAAAAAAAAGAGGTGATGTTGATATTGAAAGAAACCTGGAAAAGCTTCAGATAGGTGATCCTTGTGCCAAAATACAAATTGGAATAAATATTCCTTAAAATACCTTCCCTATGCAGTGAGCACAATTACAGTTGGAAAAGGAAGTGTTCCAAAATGAGGAGATTATTTGAAGAGTTCTGGTGTTAGCTTGCCAGAGATGGGAGAAGATATTTCATTACCTGCAAAGAGAACAGGGATTAGAGTGAATATTCCAAACCCAGATATAGTCATATGTACAGATCCAGTTCATCTTGGTGCTGAAGGACAAAACTGCATAATTCACAATTCACCGTGTTCTCAGCTGAGCTGCAGAAACCAGAAATAAGTGCTCCAAAAAATGACAAAAAAAGAGCAGTTTATCAAAAAAAATTCCTTCATGTTCTCTGACTCTTCAAGAGCACAAAGTCAAACCACTGGCTGTAGAGATCCCCAAAGTAGGAAGATCTACTCAGTTAGACAATTCAGGCATAGAATTTAAATGATCATTAGCTTAAATTAATGCAATTGTAAGACAAAATATATAGATGTTTGTCTTCCAAAGGAAAATCTGGACATTTAAAGTCAAGAGGAAGCAATTAAAATGGGAAAAATTGTGGGTGAAATGAAAATTACAGGATAAAATAGTCAAGACAGTTGATAAAAAAGGCCTGGATGTGAATGGTCTGCAAGAAAGGGATCAGAAGATGATGCTTATATTGCAGCAAAGCTGGGAGGTGTAATGGTAGACATTTCAGGAGTGAAAAGGGATGTAAAAAGTGCTGGAGAAGATCCTGAAATAGAATTTCAAGTGGAAAGTGTTGAAAAGGACACGTCTGCAGGAGTGAAAGAGCGTGTAGCAGAGAGAGCACAAGAAACCCTGTCACCTGTGGAGACAACAACAGGCACCGAAAAATTTTAAGTTGATGAGGCCCCATCCAGTGTTCCAGTTTCGCAGACTCTTGTTACATCTCCAGGAAGAACTGACCTGATCTTGTTGGAGGAAGAAAAGCACAGTCATTCAAATATTCCTGGAGATACTACTCCAAATGAGGGTTGCCTTCTATCAGTATTCAGTGAAATAAAATGATATCTGTGTTCTTAACTTTCTAGGAACTAAAAATGAAGCAAAAGCCAAACATGACATTTATGAAGCTTTGATGTTACAACATTTATCATTAAATTCTCAAGTCTATGAATGTGCTGTACTGTGCACAAATAACTGCATTGATTTGTTTATGTCTGCCCAAAAGGAAACAAACTACCATGATTATCTACTGAAATGTGCATTTAATGCCAGAGCAATTCCTACATGTGGTGGGAATTGTTCCTAACAGATCTGATTCTTTTCACCCATTATGATCCTGAATTAAATAGATGTGCATGTGCAGAAATGCTTTTGTTTGAATCCTGTGTTGTCTTTTCCCATAGTCTTCTATTTAATACAGGAAAAGCAGACACAGCAAAATAAATAGAAATTGGCTTGTTGATTAGATGTATTTGCTTGTCAGACCATCTCCATGATTCCTTATTCCTACACCTTTGAGGCAGGGCCAAATATTCCAGTGAGAGATGGTGGCTGCCTGTATCCATCTGCTCTCTGAAGAAGCTGTTCCCTAAGAATTAGGCATGGGTCAGTCATTTGGATCATATCTCTGAAGTTTTTCCCTCTTTCCATGTCATTGTCTGATAGATCCAAAATCAGCATGTCAGACAGCAATAGCAGACACCAGAACTGAGGAGGGGGTCCCAACCAACCCAGGGAAATGTGAGGTGTGTAGTCAGGGACATCCAATTCCATCAGCAGTTCCTGTCTCCTTGAAAGGCAACCTCCCTCTGAACTTGCTCAGAAACTCTGCCCCACCAGGCAACTTATTGAGCATTTACAAATTTGAGAAGTTTTCTTCTTATCTTTTTTTTCCTACAAAATTTAGCTTTTTTTTTTTTTTTTCTGATTACAGTACAAATGTAGTTTGGATTTCCGATACAAGGAAAATGCTTCTGTTGGTCAAACATGTCTTAAAAAGATTTTCAAATTGACCCACTACTCATATGTACTTATTGCTGGGCACCAGGAAAAATCTATCCAGAGATGTTTTCTGTATATGAGCATTAACACAGCACAGGATCAGTTGTTTTTGTTGGTACAGGACAATGAACCTGTGAAACAGAGCTAATAAAAAGCAGCTTGGGAGTGTTTCTATTTTGCAAGACATTTTAATTAGTGAATGAAAATGTCAAAATGCTGAGCAGAATATAGAGAGGACACGAGGCAGGAGAACACTAAAAGCAACTTCATCTCAGTATATTCCTTGTAGGTGAATACTTATGAAAAGTTAGTGTTATCTGCAGTGTGTGCCTTAAAACTCTGCATGAATGACAACATTTACTGGTTTGTAAAGGTGAATATGCCATCTCTGCAGGAGCTCAGGGATGGAGGCTGCTGGGGCTGACTGCAATGAGGGAAGGGACATCAGAGTGGTTGAACTCTGGTCTGTGCTTTGGTCATCAAAAGGGCCACACCTGGAGTGAGCTCTGAGTTAAAATGTGCTTTGAGATCCCTGAATGGAAGAAATTAAAAAATAGTTAGGTTTTGAGGTCAGGTTTGTAGGTGAAGTGAGTCAGTTCTACAGGTGATATGAAGTGACAATCCCCAAGGGATTTAAGGAACATTTGGCAAACTTGGGGTGATGCTACTGTGCCTTTCAAGGATATGTGAATTTAGCCTGGCAGGTGAAATTTTGTTTTTAAACCTCTGAGTAGAAGAAGTTGGACTGATCAAAATTTTCTGGAAGTATGTCTACAGGCTCCTAAAAATCTTACTGTTGATGAATAGCAGTCTTGGAAAAGAAAGAGATAGGGATACAAAGGACAATAAAAAAGGGGATTGTTGAAGTTGGCCTTTCAATATTGAGGAATAGTGTCTTCTTGAAAAAAAAGAAGATGATCTCATCAATCAAGAGGAAAAAACATCCATCAGCTGGTGTGAAAACGTATTGGTAGTGTGCCTGTGTTTTGATGCATCGGTGAAAGCACACTAAATAAACCAAATATTCTTAAACTGAGCTGCCAAACATTGTAAACTCACTCTGCTGAAGACCACTTGAAATCAAGAAGCAATGGGGCTGGCAGGTGCCCATGTCCCTTTTCAGAATGGCTTCTTCCATCAGGCTGCACCAGAACTGCCCTCCGTGCCATGAGCACTGAGGAGGAATGTGAAGGGTTGGGTGGAGGAGGGAGACTCAGGTATTGCTGTGGCTGGCAAAATAACATTGTGGCTTAAATGCCATGAGCAGGGAACTATCAAGCTTTTGTTCCAACTTCCTCATTGCCCACAGCATAACTGGTAAAAGTTTTTCCCCATGGAAATAATGGGAAAACTTGTATTGGTCCTGTCTCGTGGGGAAAAAAAGCTGCCACTCCCACTAATGCTGGTGGAAATTGTTAGAGGTCACAGTAGCCACTATCACTGCATTAAATATGAGCATTGATGCTGGTTTTGCAGCAATAAATACTAATGTTTGCAATGGCACAGGTTGTGTGGTTAGCGAAATTTAATGTGCCCAGCAGAGCTCCCTAAAGGTGAATGACCCCACAGAATCCATAACAATCTAAAGCCTTCTCTCTCTGGTAATTTAGAAAACCAGTCTTGCTCTGCTGCTGTAGCAGTTGGTTTTCAAGGCTTTCATTACTTACAGAGAAATCATGTTTGACACAATGCTGTAGTTACTGAGAACAATAGTTATATTGCACAGTGCACCTAATATATCAAACTCCACATTCCCCTGGATGCAGACAAGATAATTTTTTAATCTTTTTCTGAGTCGTGCAGGACAGCTACACCATTGGTAGAGACCACCAGAATTACAGCAGACAGGGCAAAAATAATATAATAGAACTTGTTTACATATCAAACAGTTTTGTTTTTTTTTTTTTNAGGTAGGCTATTCTATGACTTTAGCAGTGTTGTATCATCTGTTGAAACAGCTGGTACCTGCTGGTGGTAGCGACAGGATGCTGTAAAAATAATCCTCTGGTTTTGATCCAATTTTCTCTCATTCCTAAAAGCATCTCTGCTCCAGAATAAATGTGCTCTGTTTTTGCCATTATTCTCCTATATGAACGTTGCATAGCAGTAGCTCTGGTTTTTAGGGGAGGAGCCTGTTTCAAGTTAGATGAGAATGTATAAGCCAAACATGATAAGTCTTATTGATGGTGACTTAATTCATGCTGACATCTCTATACTTCAAATTGCTCTGTCCCTCTCCACCTCTTAGGTGGTGGGGAAGACTGCCTAAAATAGCACAGTATCCTCACCCACAAGGAAATTGCTTTGATCAAAGTGTTAGATTTTATCAAATAAGTCTGCTGCTGGAACAAAACAAATTCTGTTACCCGTGCCCCAGACTGGAATTCAGGTAGAGATTGGTTGGGGTGAGGGTGGGCATTGGTGTTGTTGGCACACAATCGGAATCAGCTTTAAGGGAAGAGCAGGACCATCACTTTTTTCCCTTAAAAAACTGAGCTTCTCATCAAGAAATGCAGTGTGTGTCTAATAAATTACAGATTTATTAAGAATTCCCCTAAGAATACTCGGAACGAGCCGAGAATTAATCCATTATTCATCAGCAGGACGGCTGAGGCTGGGGGAGTGTGTGCGGAGGGGATTGATGCGCGCAGCGATCGCAGGGTTAAACACGCGGCCAGATCGCTGCCGTCAGGACAGCCCCACCTGTGTGCCTGCCGCTTCCTGCAGCTGTCTGCAGGTAATTGTATCCCAGCTGCTCCGAGCTCTGTGCTGGTATCTTGTGTTTTAAGCGGCCTGCGAGGTATTTTTCTGCAGAGAACAAAGTCTCCTTTCTGCTCTGCCGGCCGCGTGCTCTCACAGCACAGAGGCACCGGATTCTGGGGAATATTTGAGGGCTCAGGGCTTTGTTTTGTGTGGCATTTATAGCTGCTCCTCCTTGCTGAGACTTTTGTGCTGCATAAGGCATCTCCCACAGTGCTGGAAGCATCTGTTGTCTGGTTTTAATGATATTTTTCATAACACCCCTGTATGCAGCCTTATGCCCAGAGACCTTCTCTCTGGTCCCCGCTTTCTCCATGGGCTGGCTCTTGCTGAAGTGGAATCATCCGCTTGTCAAAGCCACACTAAGCACCGTGAGATAATTTCTGTGAGTTTGCAGCCCCCTTGCAGGTGCCTAGATGGTTGCCTTTTGTGACCATATATATCTGTATCTATGTATATATATATATATTCCACTATCGGTTCAGGGTCCTCTCTCTTTCCTTTTCTGAGTGAAAAATTTCTGAGATGTCACCCTCTCTATTATTTCTTTAATTTACCACTGCTAGAGGTTTGCCACTTCTATAGCAATGTCCCGTTTTCCCCATATAGCAAAGAGTTGTTTAGTTCCTTTTTTGTTTTCCAAAAGAAAATGACAAAAAGGTTTCAGTTTTTCAGGAAACTTTGAACACTGTCGCTTTGTCCTTTATTTGCCAGTAGAGAGAGATTGTTAGATAATTTTAGCCCAACACTCACTCATTGGGATTTCCAGCCACTCCATTTCTAGGAATTTGTCATTGCATTTGTGCAGTAGTTCTGGCCTTTTCTGGTCTCCTGACTTTCCCCAGAATTTAATAAAACTTAATATTTTCTCAACTTCTTGGATGCCCTCAATGATCACTTTTACAGCACAAGGGTATAATAATAATTTTCAATTCTATTTCAATCCTTTTATATCTTTCCAGCAGTAAATGGATACAGTCTTGTGAGAATGTTTATATGGAGTTGTTAAGTTTATTGAAGCCTATTTTGATTCAAAATTAGAATATCGTTTTGCTGGATATGATTTTCCCAGGCTGTGTGAATACCTGAATTCTCTCAGGCCTAAATTCTGTGACCACTTATGCCTGTGTTAATTTTACAAATTAATTTCACTGGGACTGTCCCTGTGTAACTTTTGATGAATCAAAGCCTTTCTGATGCTGTGTCCTTCCTTTCATGCAAATCCTCTCTACTGTGGGGTCATCTAGAAATGCCTTTAAGGAGAGGCTCTGTTCAAGGTATGCTGCAGGACAGACGCCTGAAGAGTCTGTCCTGTGTTCCCTGAGGAGCAGGGGTGGATCTCTTGGCTCACCTGGAATGTGGGGTTCTGTGCTCCTCTGGCCCAGAATTAATGACTGATAATTTACAAGAGTGAGAGGAATGTGTGAAGAGTTCTGCTCAGGGCAGGATGCTTGACAGATCATAGAATCACAGAATGACAGAATGGTTTGGGTTGGAAAGCACCTTTAAGATCATCCAGTCCCAACCCCCTGCTGAAAGGTTACAATTTCCCGTTTTACACCTGGAAGGGAGATCCCTGCTGTTTTGCGGTTTGCTGTGGGAGTGACGAGCAAGTTCCTTGAGCACTTGGAGGAAGCTGGTTAAACCCTTCATCCTTGAGAGATGGGAGTATTGAGTCAAAAATCTGACCCATGGATCTTTGTAATCTTCTGACCTTGGGACAGGTTTGTGTAGATTATTTAGGTTGGCTTTCTTCTTTTTTTCTTTTTTTTTTTTTCTTTCTCTTATGAGGGGAGTGCATGAGGAGAAAGAAAATGTAAATCCAAACACAGACCTCCACAATGGGTTTGGACCAAGTCAGGTACTGTCTATGAATTAAAAACAGTGTTTGGATTTCTCCTTCTCCTGCCTTTGTGAGCTGTGGCTGTGTACACATACACGGCTATTGCAGCCTCAGAATCACAGTGGATCACTTTAAAGTTTAAATTATGATTTTCTGAATTAAATCTGTCATGAAAATATGGCATCTTCTGGGGCTGCCTTCAGTCATCCCTCAGCACGAAAACCTTGAAATCAGCAAGTTTTTCCAAGTGTGCAAGTGTGTTTCTTCTTTGGATGATGTTTAAAGTGGGTGCTTAACTTCTGCAGCAAGGGAGAAGTTTTGTCTCATTAATTTTTAGCCCATTTCTACATCACACACACAGTAAAAAAAGGGCCACAGAAAAGGTGTTGATAACTTATTTTCTTTGAATTCACTCCTCGAGTTTCTGTTCATTTCTGTATTGAAGAATACAGAATGGTAGATATTGAGCTCCTGCTTTCTCTGTAAAAGCAGGATTATGATTATTACAGGGAAATGACAGTTAGCTGATGAATAGGTAACTTTATCAAGATTGTTTTCATCGTGCTGCTATGATGAGGAATAATCTGTAATTAGATAGCTGTGCTGAAGTTTTTAGTCTGGAATCATTTCACATCTTCTCTGACAGACAGGTTTATTAATGTCTTAATTTGAGTTTTGCATTTGCCCCTTACTAAATCTATATCTTGCTATGCAGCACTGAGTAGGATCATTTGTTATGTTCTCCTTGTCAGTTAGGAGATGACCAAAGATAGGAGTGCGAATTCAGTAAACTTCAGAACTATGAAAAGGTTAAAACCCTTTATCTCCAATTAGATACATTTTGGAAATCCTTTGTATCTTAAGTAACAGGAAATTATTTTTTTAATTTTAAAAATATCTGAATCTTGATGAATATTATGAAAAAAAAGGTTAAAATCTATTTGGTATTTCATGTTTAATGTCTTCACCAGCAGTGAAAGATTTAAATGTATTTTAGCATCTGAACTGTCACCATCAGCTATCCCACCCAGAGACTTCAAATTTCCTCAGGCAATTATTTGAGATTCTTTACAAGATTAGGAAAGCAATGCTTTTTCTTGGCTCACATATAAATTTGTTCCTAAAATTTTGCTTTTTTAAAACCATGGCACCTAGAAACCTGTTTTCATAACAGACATTGGACTAGAGCTCCCATGAAGGCCACAGCAGAGTGGGAAACCAAAATTTCTCTCCAATTGCTCTCAACCTTTCTACAGCGGCCCCTGACAATCCTGCTGGGTGGCAGATCCCTCTGCTGCACCTTGCTTCCTTCTGGGGGCTGTGCTGCTCCCTTTCCACTCTCCAGCAGTAGATGGGGATATTCCATTTACAGAACAGATCCTCTCTGCTGCCTCAGAATGTGACGAAGAATTAATTGTGCAGTTATTTAGACTTCAGACAGAAATGCAAGTCCCCATCCCAAAGACTCTGATGCTTATCAAGCAACATCTCAGATTATCTGAGCTCTGCTGTGTGTGTACTGTGAGGCAGAAGCATGACAATTAAGAAATTGCAGTCTGAAGAAACCCTTGCCTTTTTTTGTGTTTGTTTTTGACTCCCATTATTCTGCCTGAAGGAATGGTGTGGTGGATAGTGGCCTTGGCAGCTGACTACAGGAGCTGGGAAGCTGCCCTTTTCCCAGGGAGTGTCACCATGCATTTTTCAGTGCCACCTGTCTCATTTGTAGCAGTGATTGCTGCCTTCTTGCTGGATATCCTGGAGGAGGAAGTGACTGGCATCACAGCCCTTTTCCCACTTGAGGCATAATGAACTCCTACTCAGTGTGACAGGCAGAGCTGAGATCGAGATCACAGGGAGGGGCAGAGCTTAAATGGTCAGAAGTGGTTGGGAATGAGGATGTGGATGTGACTGAGGAGGGTGTTTAGTTCTATAGCTGGTGTTCACAGACTAAGCTTAAAAATTTCATGGGCGTGTTTCTGGTGAAGTTGGTGCTGATGCTGAGAGGAACCTCTGTGGCTCTGAGAACAACCTTGGACTTGCAGTAGCCAACCTGTTCATCAAGCAGCAGTGGGGTCTGATAGACTGGAAATTGTCTTCTGTGTTGGGGTTTGCCCCAGGCCCTGAGCCCTGAGTTGGTCTCTTGCTTTTCACATGCCCTGGATCCTGAGCCTCTGCACCAGAACAGCAGCATTTGGTCTTTGCTGATACAGAAATTCATTTATCTTCTTGTGTCTTGCTGTGCAGAGCAATAAGGGTTTCAAGCAGGCAGGGCTTCTGGTTTCTGGAAAATAAGCTAACAAACTCCACTTTGCAAGATTACCATTTCCTCTTACTATTTTTGGAAATGTTTATTTTAAAACCCTGAAATTAATCTCTAGAATGCCAAAGAGCACTTAAAAGGAGGAGGGGTAATGGGGCCTGGGGAGGAGGGAACCAGAGGAGAGCTTATGTCACTGAGTTTTCTTCATGTAATTGAGTATGTTCATTAATCACAAAAAACAGTCATTTGGTTCTGAAATAACTGTCATTGCAGTACACCCTTCTGTCTTCTGATTCCTGCCATTTTTGGCAAACACTGGATACAGTACAAAGGCCTTTGCAGAGTTATTAATCATGTTTGGCAGCCAGGATGCACTAATCTGCTTGTCTGGAAGCAGGGAAAGTACTAACTGGTGTGTTTCGAGATGTAGCGATTAAAGCTCTTTTTACCTTTGTTGCTGCAATGAGGACTGCAGGAAAACCTGGATGACCACAGGAAAAGCAGAGCTCCTTAGCCCTTCCCTCCATCCTGTTAATCTGAACTGTGTTGGGACCAGAGCTGGGTCAAAATAGACATTGTTTCATGGGATACAGTTGGTGCAAAGCCCTGGGGAAGAGGTGGCTATGGTGGTGTAACACAAATTTCACAGCAGGTGGATGGGAAGGGCAAGATTTTGTACACCTTGCCTAAGGGACCGGGTGATTTAGGAATTGGGAAGGAGTAAGAACTTTCCTGGCTTGATTCCTATCAGGAATTTTGAGACAAGGTTCCCTGTTGAAGGCAAATAACTTGATGGTAAAGGGATCAAAACCTCTTCCTTTCCCTACAGCCCAGTGACCACATCCTTCGTGTCTGCATTTGGAAGGTGTCAGGCACGGAAAAGTGGTGCCAGTAATTCAGAACTTGGAGCCAGCAGAAAGTGACTGCATGTGTGTGCTGCACTCCCTCAGTCAGGTCTCCACAGGTGCCAGGGTAGCAGTTCAAGTGCAAATAAAGTCATTCTTTGGCTCTGAATACCTTCAAGTTTCAGCTGTACCTGAAGTTAAAGCACAGACATACAATTCTGCATCTGACAAAAAGCTCCTTCCTGTGCAGAAGGAGAAGCTAACTGCTAGGTCTCCAAAAAGACCTACATTGTCTCAACTCTGGGTGCAGATTTTTGGTCTAATTCTATGAATTCCCAGCATGCAGGGAATTGAAGCCAGGCCTGTGCTTACAAATGGATTGTTTATGGCAGACAGACCTGTGGTGATTTTTCACTTCATTGATGGCCAGCACACGGATGCTGTGCAGGTGACATGGAGCAGAACAGTGGTCCAGGATGCTCTTGGACAGGGATAGTATGATCCATCCTTCAGTTTTTTATTTTCTTTCACTCCTTTTTTATTCATATACAGTGCTGTGCTTGTGCTAGGCATCTCCAGAGCAGGTGGATTTTAAATGAAGTTTTCCTGTTGCCAAATAATTGAGCTGAAAGCTAATGGGGTGTATCACTTCTCATTTAGTGGAAAAAGTTGTCTAGGTAAAGGTGCTTCTGACTGAGTGTTTGGCTTCTCACCAATGAGAAAGAGTTTCTTAAGGAGCGTTAGCAGTTACCTTTTGAGACTTTTTAATACAGTAAGAAATGGCATAGGCAGGAGATTGGTTTTCATGGACTTTGTTTACAATGGCTTTAAACTGTATTAATTTACTGTCCTGAAAACATAATAGAACAGTAATGACTCAGTGATCTGCAGTGGAACTCAAAAGAGATTAAATTCCCTTTTCTGCTGTACATGATGACATTGCTTGTTGCATCACACAACACAAAAATGGGTCTGAGTCACCTCTTTTTCAGGTACCTCTGAATTTGGTATAAAACACAGTGAAATTAGTGTGTAAGAAAGGTATGGAGATGTCCAGTCTTAATCTTAGTAGCTGAAAAGCCTCTGTAGCAGCCTTTTTTTTTAATGACAAAGAATTTTCAAGTAAGAAGATTTTTAATGAAAAAAAAAATTATTTATGAAATCACATTGATTTCATTTTCCTGTTCAAGATTTCTAGGAGTTGTGGAATCTATTTTGCTTTTATTTCAGATTTTTCTGGATAGATTTATTGTTTCTTTTAGTTTTCTCTAGTTTTTGTCTTATGCTTTTGTTCTGAAAGTACTTTGTTTGTCTGTATGTTCCTATCCCATTTAACCTGATGGTAAAATTCTGTTTTGAGCCAAAAAGTCGTTATTTGCAACTTCTGTATCTTTCTCTTTCTTTAGAAGTGGTGTAAGCTCCATAGATCAGGGTGAAAAGACATTCCCTAATTTTGATTTTTTTTTTTCCCCCAGTCTTGAATTAGTTTTTTTCATCTGTGCCTCCCTGTAATCCAGGGTATCACGAGGTGTCACCGGGGATTTGCATGCCAACCACGAGATTGAAATTTTCAATTGCTGAGCAAGCCTTGGATTTACTGGTATTGTTTTATTGGTATTATTGCCCAGACTGCCCTGAGGAAATAATCTTGTGCACCACAGAAAATGCTGAACACCCAGCAGAGCTCATCACCCTTTAGAGCACCAAGGGAGGCTGAACAGCTGCTTGTGGATGCCATCCCACCCTCCATCCCCAAGCATCCCTGGGACACTGGGATGCAGCAGCAGGGCCACAGAGGTGCTGGGACCCTGCAGGAGCAGACCCTGCTGACTCCCAGAGTTTCATTTATTGGATGGGAGAATGTCAGCAGGGCTTTTCCTACCTTCCTGCAGCTCTGTCTGGGGTGAGCTCTCTCCAGACAGTCCTGACAGCTTGCTCTGAATTTTAAGATGAAATTGTGGGGGTCATGTCTAAATGCTGAAGTCTGTGTTTCTGTGAATTTTGGAGAAGAAAATGTGGGTGCTCACTAATTCCGTTATCATGGAATAGAGGGGAAAGTGAGAGGGATTAAAATGTCTTTCCTGTGCGTTACTCTGCACCTTTTCTGGTGATGATCTGCACAGCTTTCCAAAAGGTTTAGGATTAAAAATGTTCTTTGGTTCCCCAAACTTTGGATGTTTGCCCAGTGGGGTGAATGCTTGTGTCTGAGGGTGAGGAAGAGGGGAAGCAAATTATTCCTAAAGTCCTCAGTTAAGGCTCAACCAGCTGAACCTGGAGAGTTCAAGAAAGTGTAAGTACCATCTAAACATCCAAAGTTAAATTTTGTCTCTCTTTCCTAAATTAAACAAACCAGAGGAATTCTAGTGTGTGGACAGAAAGCATAGCTAATGCAGGCGTCTCTCCCTCTTAAGAGAGGGTAAGTTTCATATTAAATCCTGTTTTTTACTGTCCTGAAGTTGTGCTACTAATTCAGTATTTTTCACTGCTGCTGCACTTTGTGACAGTACATCTTAAACTGCAGTCCTGAGCTGTTAAATTCTTTTAGCCAATATATTTATATTTTCATTTTATAGAGTGCTTTTATAACATGTTGAAGCAGCAGTAGCTTCACTTGTCTGAAACCTCTAAATTCAAAAGGATGAAGGTCATAGCTGGTGTTCCCTGATGAGGGGAGGTGCTTTGAGGAGAGGTGAAGTGAGACTGGAAGGATTCTACTCATCCAAGCCAGGTAGAAGATACTCAACAGTGAGCTCTTGAGCAGGGAGCTCCAAATGGACAAAACTTTATAGCTAAAATAACACCATGGAGCCTACTCTCTATCTAGCTTCTTACTCTGGTAAAAGGCCTCTTTATTTAAGAGGGCAGTAGCTGTTTCAGAAGATCCCTCTGCCAAATTTTTTTCCCTGACCACCATCTGAGCCACAGACACAGGAATTTGGGAAGGAGAAAATGGATTTACAAACTGCTGACTGTACATGGTAAGGGTTTGTGGTGATTAGTTCCATCCCCATTGCTGGGAATTGTCTTGCTGCATCCATAACTCACCGCAGGATGTGGCTGGGATGTGGATGCTTTGATGCCAATATACTTTGATTAACCAGGGGTGTATCTATTCACGCAGAAATTTGCCTCTGTGGCTCCTCTCTTGCTCCCCAGATGTGGTGCAGAGGTATTTAATGTCCCTCTCAACCAACTTAGTTGTTGAAATGATAGAAGAATTTACGATTGCTTTTGGTTATTTGAGGTCTACAACTATCTTTGGTCCTATGCCTTTATCTACAAACATTGGCTTTCACATGCAAATTAGATCATTGTCTGAGTAAATAATGTCTGAGAGTCCAAATTCTATTCTCTTTGCACAAATACCACTTGAGATGTGAAAAATTTTAGAATTGTAGAGTGTACATCTGAGCCTTGTCTCCTCAGGCACTCAGGTGGAAGCAATCAGATTCTGAGAGGCACCACCACGTAGAAAGAGATTTTTGGTTTCTAGTATGACTCAGTCTGGTATCCTCCATGATAATCTTTCCTGTCTGCTAAATTAGCACATGGGTGATGTTCGTTAAGTCATGGTGTCTCAAAGACTCTTCAACTGGCTTCCAAGCAAAACTAATTTATCTCAGACATTTCTGAAGACTTGGAAGAGGTCTCCTGGTTCATTAGGTCTTTCTTACTGTCTTCCAGAAGGCAACCAAAATCTGTCTTGGATGAAATTAGAATTTCCCTTCACCTCTGTTCTTACTGGAAGATTTTCCAGAAGATCTCTGCTCTTTTTTTTTTTTTTCTCCACACATTGAATATATTTTATTGTAATGCAATCACAGAAAAGTACAGTTTCAAGGTGTTGTATCTAATTGTCAGTTTATTTTGCATGTAAATTCTAGTATTTCAAAGAGTGCAATTAAATATTCTGAGTATCATTTAAAATATTTACAATTCTCTTAGCCAGATAAGACACAATATTTTTAGTTGAAGATATTCCCCAGACATCTGCTTTTTTCTAGCCCATATGGTGGAATGTGTGCCACATCTCATCTGTACGTTATGTTGTACAATTGCTGCCAAAAAGGATTCTAAGTAACTATCTAAAGCAAAGCTACTCAGTAATCTGGCAAAAACCCTTTCCAGAGCTCTGTCTTTCGTAATCTCTGAGCAACCAGACACCAGTGTCACATTCTGCCCTTTTCTTTGAAATAGTGTTGAAATGTGATGGAGTCATTGGTGGTGTGCTGGCTTTGTCCAAGACCCTCTTGAACAAGAGGTTATTCAGAGTCCTCCAGCTGATCTGTATCTGTTCCACCAAGGACCCCCAAAACCAATGGATTTTTTTCCTCTAGTTCTGTTAGCATAATCCCAAGGCTGCAGTGAAACTCTCTTGGTTACTACCTCGAGATTAAATAACAGCAGAAATGTGTACTGTGGCTGTTTTGTTGCTAGAGCTACAGTCTTCATACTGGATTCAGACTTTCTCTGCTGCATTTTGGGGAAGTGAAGTTTGTTCTAGGATATTCTCCAATTAAACTGTAATTTATAAACTAGATTAAATGCGATTTATAAACTATATTTTGGTATTTCAGCTAGATGTAAATGGCAGAGAAAAAGAGAGAAAGAAAGGGAGAGAGGGAGAGAGGGGGAGTCATAGAATCTTAAAGGGTGGGAATGGACCTTAAAAACCATCTAGTCCCAACACCCCAGCCATGGGCAGGTACACCTTCCACCAGAACAAACCCCATCCATCCTGGCTTTGAACACTGCCAGGGATGGGGCATCCACAGCTTCTCTGGGCAACCTGTGCCAGAGCCTCAGCCCCCTCACAGTAAAACATTTCTTCCTAATATCTGACCTAAATTTCTCCTCTTTCATTTTGTGCCCAACACTCCTTATCCTATGGCTACAGTTCCTGACAGAGTCTCTCTCTGGCTTCCCTGCAGCCCCCTCAGATACTGGAAGGTGATGTGAGGTCTCCAGACAACCTTCTCTTCTCCAGGCTGAGCAGCCCCAACTTTTTCAGGGAGGGATTTCATAGGGGACTTCCTCCAATCATCTTATCAACTTCCTGGACTCCTCTGGGAGTCCTCCAACAGTTCCATGTCCTTCTCACGCTGGGGACACCAGAATGTCCCAGCCAGNAGGATGTTATGCAGGACAGCATCATATATATACATATTTATATATATATATCTATATATATATATATTTACATATATAATATATGTTTGAAATCCTTGTATATGGATTTGACACCAAGAATTAACACAATTAAGATTCTGAAATTTGATTAGAGCCTAGTGACACCCCAGGTTCCTATCCCAAGTGCTGGTGGCCTTTTGCTCATGCTGGAGGTGGAAGTGTGTAAGAGTGGATGTACATTTCAGCGAGAGCCTAAATTGCTCAAGGCATTGTGCTTTAAAGCTGTACTACAAAGTCTGCTCTGCAACAACAGGACTGAGACTCTCATTTGAGCTGTGTCATCTCTCTGTGCTCTCTGAAACATTTTGAGCAGCTGTGTGATGTGTGCCTCAAACGAGGGGGTTCTACTTTCCACCAGTGTATGTTGTTATTCTGTTAATCACCCCATTTATAGGCATCTGGTTGAGTTTAAAATCACTGCTGAAAAACTTTCTGGACCTGGTGCTTAAAAGGATGTCTTCTTATAAGCCTCTTCTTTCTCCTTAATGATGTCAGCTTCTTCACCAGCCCTATGGAGTTAGTTGCAGTTACTGTACAATTAATGTAGGTGACACACAGAATATTAGCTCAATAAATCCATTTTTGTTGTATCCTTATCAGCTAGGGTCTACTTAGTTTCATGCATTTTTTCTGGAGGCAGAAGATGTTTTCACACAGTGTTCTTACTGCAAATGATATTTTCCTGATCTAATGTCTAATCCAAACACAATGTTTGCAGCAGAAATATTGCTGGGAAGAGGAATCAAGCTTTTTAACAATGTGGGGAATGTGGAAGATTCTTTCTATTTTCATATCCTAGTCTTGGAAGAGGTGAAAGGAAAACACCATCAGCCTGCTAAAACCCCATTTCAGTTTTCTGCTCACCTTGCCCCTTTCCATTTGAAGAGTTGCCTGTTCCTCTCCCATCTCTGAGGGAGAGATGTGAAACGCTCTTTAATTTCGTCTGAGTCCTGTGAGTAAATCCTTTTGCTGGATCCTCTCAGCTCAGCAGTTCACCATTGCAGAGACTTTACAGAGTGCCTTCAATTGTTGTCCCTATTACCCATCTGTGACATTTACTTTCTCTTGCTATGATTCTTGTCCCTTCCCGCTCTTGGCAGAGGTGGGTGGTGGGGAATAATTGCACCCCTTTTTATTTAGGTTTTGGTGCCTTTCACTGGAATTTTTATAGACCTCTTGATATTCTGAGGACCTGTCTTTGCCTTTCCCAAGTGTATAATTATTCTTGTTATCTTTAATTAATATGTGCACATAGGTATATCAAATTAATTCCTTCTCTTTCCTCGCCTTATTATAGCTCTGTAATAGGGGCAGTTTTTTTATTCTTTGTTATATATATTTGTTATTCTTTCTCTGTTTGGGGCTTCTCCATTATTGCTGAAGAGAGAGTTTTGCTGTGAGGAGGGTTTTTGGTAGGGTCACCACCCCAGTTAGAGAGCCCTGGTCAGAATGGTTGGATGGCAAGTTGCAATGAGTTGCTGTTCCACCAAAAGCTGGCTTGGAGAATCAAAGGGAAATAATAATTTTTCAATTCTATTTTTCTTGTGATGTAAGTTATCTTCACTTCGTGTATTCAGAGTATGATTAAGACTCCTATGGCTTTAGAGAACAAACTAGATGAATACGTATCATAGAATGATGGAATGGTTTGGGTTGAAAGGGACCTCAAAGACCACATAGTTCCAACTCCTCTGTCTTGGGCAGGGACACCTTCCACTAGAGCATTGTGTATAAATGTATATTAGCCCCTCAATTCAAGGAGGCATCTGCAGTGCTATGCTTTAAGGGTCAGCCTGTGGGATATGCTGAACTGGAGCATTCTGAGCACCGCCAAACATGACAATAAATTGCAGAAGTCTGTGCCCATTGAAAAACACAAAACAATGCGGATTTCAGGAATATGTGTGCTTGTGGTTCTGTCTTATTGGCAGAAAAAAGAGCTGGATTGCAAAAATGTTTTCTGTTGTATCTACTTTGTTCCCCTTTACAGTTCTCCACAGGGTGTCAAGGAGGCTGCTGGTGAGGGAGAGCTCGAAGTGCTGCTGCTGCTGCTGGGAGGGGACTCTGCTTTCCTCCCCCAGCACAGAGATGCAGGCAGCACTCGCCTGTGGGCACAGGCACTGGCCAGAGAGGAGCATCCACAGCCTGGCTAACGAGCACCAGCTACAAACCTGGTGTAACCCACCATGGGCACGAAGGGTAGGAATCACTGCTGAGGAGCAAAAGGACAAAAGTTTTCGAAGTAGCCTCTTATGAAATAATGCAAAAGGCTTGCCTGTATTAATCTTGAAGAAATTAGCATTTAATTTCTATAATTAGCCTTTCATGCACTCCAAGGAAGCGAGCGTACACTTACACACTCACTCCCGTTTCTTTTAAATCTTGAAGGCTTTGCCACCCGGTTGCTAAGGGGAAGCAAAGATTGGAGTCGGAGAGGAACAAAAAGCAGAACTTGCTCCCAGGTGTTGGTGAATCATCAGGGAATGGAGGTTTTTAACAATGTCTAAAGGAAGGCATAGGGGAAGTGTGTGGGTGTAAATTTAGTTTTCCTGAAAGGTGCAGAGCCTGGCAGAGCAGGGACTGCTGTCCGGTGAGTGCAGAGACCAGAGGGGACAGCGCTGGTGCTTCTTCTCAGAGAAGAGAGGGGTTTTTTATGAAAAGGGAACATGCCATGGAGGCATGAAGTCTTAAATCTTAAGAAAATTGATCAAGGTTTTCCATTTCCCTGATTTCAAAACCAGGAAGATACTAGGTGGAGCAGTAAGCTAATGAATAAAAAGATGAGGATTGGAAGGGATTCTCCCACATATGTTGATGATAACTGAGTCTGTGGAATAAACCTAGGGACTTTTATGCCATGAATTTCCAAAGTTAGAACTGTTTCTTAAATGCATATTTCAATATTTGCACCATAAATCTGATCCTGAGAGTTGCATTTTTAGTCCTGTGGCTGAAAGTCCCCTGTCAGCAATTGATGCAGATCAAATGTTGAATTTCAAATACGTGCAGCAATCCACAGATCAAAGATTGTGCATGGAAACCTTAGCAAGCAGCTAAGAAAAAAAATCCTGTACTCTGCTTGTAGGTAGCTGGCAAACAAGAAGAGCTGAGGGGTGGAGAATGACTGGAGCAGTTTACTATGAAATATCTACTGGAATGTAGTTTGTCATCTGTGGCTGAACATTATAAAGTGCTGCTGCAGCTCTGCCAATAAAATACTGATAGTGGAATTGCTGCCCAGCTGGAGCTTTCTCAGAAAACAGATATAATTATTTAGATTCTGTAGTCTTTGGACATTGATCATGTCAACAAAGACATCCCACCATTATTAGGTGCCAGGTGATCTATGTTACTGTTCTGTAAGGGCTTCACACATTCCTGCTGTTCTCTCAGCAGCTTCTGCTGTGAGCCTGGACGTGTTGAATGATTTTATTCCAGATCAGAAGAGCTGAGCTGACTTGAGCCCTTGCCAGGGGTTTGGATGCATCACCTTCCAAGCTGTGTTTAGCTGCCATTGCAGCCTCCTGCTCCATGCCCTGTACCATGCAGGCTCCTTTCCTGAGGAAAGAGGTTTCCCTGCCATCTACTCAGCCCTTTTTTGTGGATGCTGTGACTTGATCCAGCTGGTGGTAGCACCCAACACACATATTTTCCTGGGATACCTTCTCTGCACCAGCCTCCCCACAGAAAAGACTGAAGGAAGATGAGAATGGTTGATTAGGAGAATAGGACCTCAGGTGCTACTGAAAATCTAATAATCAAACAAGATAAAGGACAACAGGCAAATGAGAAGTTTTCAGGATGGTCCTCTCTTCCCCAACCCACTAACAAAAAACCTCATTGATATTCTATAATCTATTGACTGTGCCCAACCCTCACTTGGAGATGGAAGTGGTATCCTTTCATCTAGAAGGAACAATAAGAATTAAACAGTAACCAAATGTCAGCTTGGTTAGTCAATAATATTGCTCTGACTTTCTCCTGATGCTCAAACACTGCAAAACTTTGCTGAGGAGATTATTTTCTGCCCTGTTTGTTTGGGGATTTTGGAGCCTTGTTCTTTCACTTGCACACAGTGGATGACCTTGTCTTTGTTCTTCTGTTCTACAGCAGGTAAACTTCACAGCCTTTCATTCCTGTTAGGGTTTTAGTGTAGTGTGCAAGCTTTCCTCTTGTGGGATGACTGCTGTAAAAAGTGTCTTCCATTTTGAAATATTCTCTTAGATTAAGGTTTTAAAAACAGAAATTCACTTTCTTCTCTTATTAATTTTTTTTTGGTATGATTTCCTCACCCCACTGCTCCTCTTCTCTCCACTGAGTCAAGACTCCACTGAACATGTTACTGGTTCTCTGAACATCTTGGTTCTCTGAACAGCATTACTGAGTGTGGTGCAAGCTTCAGAACGTTATTGATTATTTTTATTAGTGTGTTGAAGCTCATCAGTGAGTTGCCTGTCTCAGAGCTGGAAATGGAGCCATTCCTTATGAAAACTCTTTAGGAGGGAGAGGTATAAAAGCAGAGTCATTCCTCCACATTCTAATATCAGAGATGGGAAGCTGTTTGTCTGGCTTGCTCCTGCTTCTAACAGTCCTGCATATTTCAGATAAGTAAGTCATTTAGGACTAGAAATGTTACCTGTTAATTCTGTCTGAAGTCAATGAGGTTGCCTGAAATTGCATAATTCAGAAACACTGAAAATACAAAAAAACACCAGGGAGTAACTGGTGCTTGAAATTTTTTTTTGTTGTTATCCCCTGCAAACAAACACAACGCTTGATTCAGTGCATCTGCAGTTTCAGAGAAATATACTGGAGATTAGAAAGGGAAAACAACATTATAGTGCTATGCAAAGCCTGCAGCAGGCAGGAATACATTATCACACTTTCTGTGGGACATAAAGAGGTAAAAACTAAGCAGTAGCTCATCACCTAGGATGAATTTGATTTGTTCAAAAACATGGGTCAATTCAACAATAGGAAGGGCCATCTGAAGTTTGTTATGAAGTTCTCAAAAAAAAAAAAGAGTTAATAACAAGACATTTTATTTACTTCTGTCTGTGACTCCTCCTAGAAAATCTAGGAATAGATTATTTAGAGAATGTGACTGGTATTTTGCTTGCTTTTTTCTTCCTTTGCCTTTTAAAAGCAGAACGTGTGGGAGAGTAGGAAGAATACCTTGCAGTTTCTCAGGCGTTATTTCCCTCAAGATTATTATGACAATACCCTGGCAGTATTTTTGTATATGTATATATATGCACCTTGAATTGAAAACACGAACAAAACCAAAACTAAAAACAGAATCTATAACTCCAGGCACTTGTTAAGTCTAAGCTAAATTCCCTGCTGGGCCTGTGTTGGGAAGAGAAAGAGTGGAGCCCTGCTTGGAGGGCAGCGTGACAGTGAAGTCACCTGGAGCTGTCCCCTCCACCTGGACAGGGCTGAAGAGCGTGTCAGGAAAGGAGAGATCAGGGTGCAACTGCCTCTGCTTCATGCTGGGGGAAGGGGCTGCTGCTAGGAATAGTTCCAACAAGCTTCTTACAGAACTCTGTGCTTTTAAAAGCTCTGAGAAAGCAGCAGTAACGTGGAGCACAAACAAGTTGCTGTACACTTGCTGTTCTGTCAAAAGGGCCCATCTGTGTCCTAAAAACCAAGGTCTCTGTCATGAATCCTTTGGCATACCCTCCTAGGTGATTCCCCTGGGAAGTTCAGGATATTCAGAGCATCTAGGAAAGGTCACACTTGTGTTCTATAGGATTTTCTTTCCTTCAGTCTTGTTCTGGTCACAGGTATTGTACCAAGCTGTACGTCTTGACCCTTGCTGCCACTGAGTACCACTCTAGCAGGTCTTTTATTAAAAAAGCTTCTGGCCTCTAAATCACATCTACAGGCATTATATTATTTTTATTTTTTAGCCACACATGCTCAAGTCCAGGGCTGAGGGACTGCAGGGACATGTTGCTGTTGCAGAGCTGCTTCAAGATAGAGGAGAGGGCCCAATTTGTGGTCTCCCCACCCAGCATTTTAGGGGGACTAGAGTTATTTGTTCTTTGGCAGTGCCCAGCCAGTGACTGTGAACATGGACAATCTTTTTTAAAGGTGTCCCCAGGAAGAAGAGCTCCATAGAGAGGCAGCAGCTGTGTGTGAGCTTTTACTGTGGTCTGTAGCAGTCCTGGAGCTAGATTACATTAATATGGGTGAATTTACTGTCTTGGACTCCTGCACAAGGGAGCTGGTTGCCTTCCTTAGCTGTGAAAGTCAGAGCCCAGAATAAAGACTTCTGGCAGTGCTGCTCTGAGAAGGAAATACGTAACAGAGAAATGAAAATATTGAGTAGGTGGCTGCTGGGTTGATCGCTAAAAGCTCTGTTTGACAGGCTCGGCTGCTCAGGTACAAAAGAGCCTTCACTGTTTGCCTGTCCCAAGGGGTAAAAGTGTGGGGTCAGTTTAGTTAGAGCTGAGCTTTTTTAGCTATATAATGTATTGCATCTGGCGTTAGTGCACTGGCCCATACAGCAAAAGGACTGATTCTCATTCTACTTTAAAATTTTTGATCAATAAAAATTAAGCTCCTGCAGCAATCTTCTGTTTTGTTCTCTTTTTTTCACTTAGTTCTATTGGAAGGACTTAGAGGATTAATTTCTCATGTGGCTTCTTTCTATTCAGGTGCAAATGAGCAGAACCAATGACTGCATATGTTAAGTTCTTTATCATTTGCAGCTGAAGTATCAGGATTGGAAGTTTTTCTGGAAGTTGTGTGTTGGGACAGTCAGAAGCCTTTGGTTATCATATGAATGATGGGGAAACTGCTATGTCACCCAGGTGGTTACGAATTTAGGCCAGGCCAAATGGCCAAAATTTGCTTTATCTTGGGGTTTCTCCAAGCAGTAATGAGAAGTTTTCTTTTTTCCTATCTCCCTGCTTTGATTTCAGTGGTGGATTTGTAAATCTGCAGGACCAGAAGAATTATTTGCTGTCTGTTCTGACCTCCTCCTCAATAAAGTTATAATGTTTCCCAATCAAAACACTTACATGAACTATAGTAAGTCATTATTTTAAAAATAAAACTAAATAATCCTGTCTTCAATTAAAAATTACCTGAAGTGGCGAATCCACTGGTTTAAACTTGGGAAATGAGTAGTCAGTCCAAAATTTTAATATCCTTGGGATTTAACCAGGTTTTTAAAGCTACTTTTTACAAGCCTACTTTCAAGGCTCTATAAAAAAAGCCTCACAACTCCCACCATGAAGTTCTGCTAGACTTACTATCTACTTTCAGTCTTCAAAGCATGCGTGGGTGGTGATTGATGTAGATGTATTGCAGAGAGAATATAATTGTCAAAAATGCTAAAGCTCTTTGAATTTTCTGTTTCTATAGAAAAAATGAATCTACTCCTTTTCTTTGCCATGAAATGCTGAAGTTGGTATTCAGTTGTCTTGTTTATGGAGACGGAGAATCAACACATGTTGTTTTGTTAAGTTTGGGTCTGATTCCCACACTAAATGTGTTGTGGTTTGTCCAGAACTAGAATAATAGTCTTCCTTGCTGAAAACAAATAGGGATTCCTATTTGTTCATATACATGAGATGATTTAGAGGTGCATTACTCACATATCTTTGTATTTTGAATGTAACATCTAGTGCACATTTAAAATATATAAGTGCCAATTCTCCAGGAGAAATCTTTACCCCATTTTTTTTCTGTAAGACTGAAATTTACTGTCATTATTTTCCCTTATACTAAGAGGTGGAAGTTGTTATTCTCTACAAAGCAGTGGTATCTGACACTTCATTTGAGGAGTTGCACCATTTTGTCACCCACTTTTATGGATGCTGAGACTTACAGCCCTGTTTGTGGTAGGCACCCAGAGACTCCTCCAGGGACATGGTCTATGCCCTGATTACAAACAGAGCAGACAGAACCAGTGCAGAGTGAAGCAGCTTGTCTGGCATCACAGAGGAGATCAAGAAGAGAGCTGGGAACAGGAGACAGCCATCCTGCCATGCCAGGCCAGGCTGTGTGACTTCTCGTGGTGTATAAATCTGACACTTTCCAAAGAATGGAAGAGCACTCTTTCAAGAACAAAATTTTGCTGGCAAAGCAGTAATTCAGGTGTTCTCTGAGAATGACACCTAAGCAACAATGTTATGGTAATTAATTATTATCAAAGTAAAAAAAAAAAAAACAGTTTAAATTAATATTTTTTTAACTGTTTAAATGCTGACCTTGCAGCACTGACCATGGCAGTTGAGAGTGTGAAGATATAATTTTCAGTCATCTGCAGAGTTGTCTGGCTGCCAGCTGATGATTGTTTTTCTTGCTAACCATTTTGTGTGCATATACAAAAATATTGTTTGAGAAAATTCGGAGCAGCACATTACCAATTTCTCTGTGTATCACAGGAAATATGTCAAAGCACGAAAATAGCTGCCAGCAGAGCACTGCACTCATCCCTCCCTGCTTGGCTCAGGCTTGTGTGGGAAGTTAAGCTACAATAACAACAGGCTCCACCTGTGGTTATCATTGCTGCTGGTTTACCTGCAAGGAGACTCATGAACTTGGAAGAGCAGAATCTTTTTGTGCTCTTTGTCTTGACCTGAGTGAGTCTGTACAACTAATTAGTGAATTACCACAACTTCAAAGAGAGAACTTTACTTACCCTGTAATAAACCCTTTTTGAGAAAGATATTTAAAGATATATTTTTCTTGAAGCAGAGAATAAATTGAGAGAACCGGTATTTTGCTTTATCAGGTTATAAATGGATAAAAAAATGGAGGATTCTCTCAAACTGAGGATTTAGAATCTGAATGGAAGTTACAAAAAAAAAACAACTGAAGATGAGGCAATCTTGGAGATTGCAGATACTGGGGAAAAGAAGTAGCAAAGACCATAGACTTTTGAGAACAGAAATCACACAAATGTTAGGTTTGACCTTGTATATTAAGCTGTGGAGGATAAGGCAAGAGCTAGGCTTCTGAATTTAAATAGACCCAATTTCCCCAGAATGAGGGAATTGATGGACATACATAATTGGATGATGCTGCTGCAGGGTCACAGTGGAGGCAGAGAGGTCAGCTCGAAGTTAAGACTGCAGCTGCTAATGGCTCAGCAGAACCTGTTCTTTCTGGAAATAAATATTTAGAGGTGCAGGAATGACTCTGTCTAATAAAGAAATTATGCATGCAAACTACAAAAGAAAGCAAGGCTTATAAAGACTTGGCGAGGGTTACGTGGAGATTGGTCAGAGATGCAGAAGTGGCTTAGAAAGGGGAGGAAAAGAGAAAATTTTACATACAGTTATAAAATTGGTTAAAAAATAATTTTGTACTCTGGAAAAACTGATCAGGAGGGGCGGTATGTAGATTAGTTACTGCATATTTAAACACAGATGGAAATGTGTCTGTTACAACCGTACTTGCTCAGGAGTCTTGAAACAAAGGGACAGGGAAATCCTGATTTTTTTTTTTCCTCACTTATTTGGAGTAGACTGCAAGGATCCTGGGAAAATGATTGTACATTCACATCATGCCCTCATCTAAGTACATGGAAAATGCTTTTATAGGATGCTGAAGATTTTTCTATCAAACTACAAGGGCTTTACATCACATCTCCAGCAATCTTCGGCATTAACAAGGTACAGTTAAACTTCGGGGTTTCTCTGAGGCATCTGGTCCCCTTCTCTCTTCTCCTTTGTGATTTTTTATTCCTTGTGTTTCCTCCTTGATTTTGATGCTCGCCACAATGTGATGTCATTGGGAGTGCTTCAGTTTTATTTTTGATGAACAAGCTTGTGACAATGCCTTCTCCAAAGGAGGCTGTGTCCTCCATAAATATATGTAATATTTTGTTGTTTTACTGTACCAAACATTATTTGGGTGTTGTGGGGTGGATTTCAAAAGAACATTAGATGAGATTTTAATGGTCACCTGTTCATGAAATATTTCATGAGGTGATTTGTGATTTATTCTTGAAAGGACTACTGGAAGTCCGACTCCCTTCTCTAATTAAGGATGGGTTACTTCAGGTTGCTCAGGGCCTTGTCAAATACAGGCCCAAACATCTCCAAGTATGGAGAGTCCAGTTTGGGCAGCTCATTTCAGAGTTTCACTAAACTCACAGAGAAAAGATTTTTTTCTTTTCTTTATCATTTCTTTTCCTTTTTTTTCTTTTTGGAGGAGGAGGTGATTGTGGTTTATGCTCCTTGTCTCTAGCTGGAATTACTATCTTGTCCATTTTTTCTTGTCCTATCTCTATGCACCTTCAAGAAATATCTGACAGTAAATCCCACTAGTAACTGAACAAGATGTTTGTGTTTCTGAACATTTTTACAGTGAGGAAATTGAGCCCTCCTTGAGGTCACCTGCAATTTTAAGTGTGGAAACACCTAGAAATCTGGTCATGACCAGGCAGTTGTGGCAATGACAACTTCTACCTGGTTTATTTCTGTTTCACAGTATTTGGTATCACAGTTAAATCGTGTTATATCTCAAGAAATTAGTTTAGAGAAATGCCCAAGAAATGCCAAAACAAAGCAAGGGTAAAATGTGTATGGAAACCTGGCCTTCCAAATGCATTTTCACTTCCCCCAACAGTGGCAGCTGAGACATCAGGATTTTATTCTATTTCAAGTCCCTCTTATTATTTCAAGTCCCAATATTTTCCAGATTTAAAGCATTTGAATTTTAAATCCATCAAAGTCCTTTTGGGTAAGAGGGTGCCCATGTACAATATCCAGCAGACATTGGTACGTAATTTCAGTGTGCCCTTAAGAGTAAGTTATTAATTAGGCTAACATAATATTCATAACTGCATAATTTAGACCTGCTGACCTCTAAATGCAGATTTTTTTTTTCCTTAAAATTGCATTCTGGCTTGTAATTAGGGTCCTGAAAAAATGGAAGGATTTTCTCTTTTTCTCACCCTAAAATCAATTCTTCCTTCCCATCTTCTTATTTATAAGTGAAGCTTGATAAAAATGTGGCATTTGCAGCCAGATTCTGGGGAAGATGTGGGACATGAGATACGCATTTGGAAAAATTTCAAGAAAGATTGCAGGTGAACAATTACATACAAGGAGATGTTGGAGGGATCTTAAGGAAGAGAAATAGCACCTGTGTGGGAAATTGCATATATCTGGATGCATGCACTGTGGAATTGACTGCAAAGATAAGAAATTAAGGCAATCACTGTGTTCCTGATGACAGCCATCATCAGTAGCCTTCTTCTTCAAATTGCTGAAGCAACAGTGCTATTAGCAAAGTTTTTCTACTCATTTATTTTCACCATCATTTATTTGATCTGTTCTGGTTTTATTCTTAAGATGAAACAAAGGAGATGGAATTTCAAAGACTCTTCTGTGGTAAGTGAGGGATGAGGCTGGGATTAAGAAAATAAACCAGGAAAGAGAGTGTCAGGTTTCTCCACTGCTGGTGTGTTTTGCTATCTGCTTTCCCCTTGCTTTGCACAGTAGCAAAAAAGAATGCTGTTTTGTTGACTCTGATTTGTAGTATTCATGCTCAGCTTTAAGTCCTCAGTGAGGTTTAGCTATTCTCTTAGTGCTATATGCAGAATCTTGAAATTCTTGAATTTCTTGAGTTTCTTCAGTGTGTTGCAACTGGCTGAAATATCCAAACATAGTCCACTTCAAATAGCCTTTTCTTGTTGGTTAAAGCTGCACTAATCACAAGATGAGTGTACCCAGACAGGTTCAATGGTTTTTGAACCAGTATGAAATCAGATTTGGAGTCAACACTTTGCTCTTTAGCCCTTTTGCAGCCATCCCCAGTCACCTGGCTGAGAACAAATTTTGTTCTCAAGTTTGCTGTGGTGGATGACTCCTTTGCTAGTGCCTGTGACAGGAATCTTCCAGCTTGTAAAACGTCGTGGTTTGCCTTCAGGAGAAGGGAACCTCCAGGTCTAAGGCTGCAGACATCCACAGGCCTGGAAAGGGGGACACTATTCCTCTCCCAAAGCCTTTCTTTGTGCTGTCCCATGTCAGGGAGGTTTTACACGGCTGTAAGCCCCTGATGGTGAGCAGCACAGCCAGCTGGGGTGGTCTCATCCCACAGAGTTGTTTTGTGAAGCAGCACTGACCTGCACCAGCTGAGGATGCAACCAAGCTCTTCCAAAGCCTAGCCTCGAATCCTCCTTGTTAACACAGCAGCAAATGCACTCACTGAGATTAAATCTTCTTCTTCTCAAGTAAACATATGCTGAGGTTTGTGCTTTTTTGCTTTGAAACAAGATTTTCCCAACTTTGCTAATTAGCAGTGTTGCCCAAACAGGAGGAAACATATGGCTCGTGCCATGCTGACTTGAAGCCTCTGGAGTTTCACTGGAGAATAATTAAAGTGATTTTGATTTGCTGGTGTGATGAAGTACGAGCCACCCTCATTTGGCCTTATGTCTAGAAGCTCTGAGACAGCAAGGCACCTTAGCAGGAGAGCTGTAATAATTAACACGAGCCAGATTGTTATTATTGAGATAGCTTTGTTGCCGTTAACAATCATTTGTAATTATCAAGAGGCTTTGCATAATTCATGCTAAAAATCTCACGTTTACCTGTCGCTGGAACCTCGTAGTTACTTCGACTTGGTTTAAACTGAGTGCTTGAGAGACTGCAACGTTTCAATTCTGCTTCAAATCATGTAGCTGGTTATAATGAAATCTCTCCTGTCAAATGAAATCCTTTCCATTTTTTTTACTGATAACATCAGGGAACATGCTGTTCAGTGCAGATTTTGGGAGGTATCTATCTATCTCCGTGTTTTCTTTTTGAAAACAGATGTGCATGGAAAGTGCATGTTTCTTCACTGAACAAGTGAAAAATTTTAAAACTAAGATTTTGACTAAAATATTCAAAACCAGGTCAACATCTTCCCTGGAAATCAGACAAGAAGAGATGCTGATATACATAAAAACTCAGCTTACTCCTAGGAAAAAATTAAGGCAGAATTTTTACCAGCATGGATAACTCACTCCATGCTCCTGATGCTCACCATGAACTGGAAATAAGTGAGCTTGTTTGCACATCATTGTAAATTTTACTCCTCAGATGGCTGTTTAACAAAAGGTGTGTCATCTCCTGCAGGTTACTTAATATAAACACAAATTCCTCTGAATAATTTGAAATTAAACTGTATAATGTGGGCAGTGGATGTCGTAAATACACACTGCTTATAAATATATACCTCTTAGAAAATGCAGAGTAAATAAATGATGCCAAAAGCATTGTTCAGAGGCAAACAGTGTGAAAACCATGAAATAGGAAGAGCTTGAGCTTCTTGATTGAGAGTCTTGACCATTAATTTTCGAAATAGGATTCTCTGGACTCTGTTTAATGTAAGCTTCTAGAGATGCTCCAGGGTGTCTGCATCTGAATCTGCACAAGTTGAAAGTAAAGCCAAGCCATGGTTTGGTTCACATTCAGGATAAAATCTCAGGTCCTTGGCAGGCTCTGGTGAAGCTGAAAAAGTGGAAGGATGCCTGGAACCAGGTTTGTTCATGAACACTTGGTCAGATCCAGTCTGATGGGGACGGCTCCTCTTGAAGGCTGCATCCTGCCCTGGAACTGAATTTGCTTTTTTAAAGTTTTGAAGTTAAAATTATTTGACTTTTTCTCTTAGGAAGTGCATCTGAATTGTGTAATCTGAGCTACAGAACTTGCTTGATGCTAGAAATGAGACTTTAGGAGGCTTTTGAAAGTTTTAAACAACTGAGTCTTTAAACTTGATTTCTCTTCAGTAATAGTAAAAGATTTCTTGGCTTCAGATACAGAAACTTCTAAACTGAAGTAAAAATCTTACCTCATAAGTGGAAAACTGATTTTAGCTCTGTAAATTATTGCATATTTCATAATTTCATGTGTCCCTTTCAGAAAACAGATGGAAATATGCACTTTGGGAATGTTCCTCTCTAATGCAGATGAGTGACTTTGAGTAATGTGGAACCATCCTTTTTTTTTTTTTTTT
>VXBQ01004680.1:647003-776510 GCA_013400175.1 Phainopepla nitens
TTTTGGGTAGAGGAAATATATCTAAGGTTTTCTTTTTTTATCTTACCAGGGCCAAATTCTGTGTTGGAAAGAGCTCCTTCTGTTTTTCTTGGCCTAACCTAGCATGCACAGATGTCACCTTCCTGCATCTGACCAGACCACAGAACTCAGGAAAACAATTCCCTATCCTTGCTGGGATCCTCAGGAGGCAGGTTCTTTTGGACTCTGATGTGAGACAAAAATGGAACAGGATTTTGCTGGAGTGGAATGCTTCGTGTTTGAGGAGGTTAAAGTTAATCTGTGCCTGAAGAATCAAGAAAACTTGCATTTTGTATGGGCAGCTGCCATGCAGCTCCCTGCTCTGGGGGAGGGCACTATAGAGACTTTAGTGCCTGAGCAATTTATGATTAGTTTAAAACTGTTGTTTCATTGCTCACACATGTTCTACTCAAGAAGAAGCTGTAAAATTGATCTGAGGCCCATCCTAAGTGTGAATCTTTGTCTCTCTCTCAAAGAGCAACGGTCTCTTTCAAAAATGTAACGCTGTGTGTGACGCAGGAGTTGCCATGGAAAAATACATTGAGCCAATCATTCATGATTTATTTATAGCAATTAGAATGCACATCCCAAGATCCAATAGTAACTTTGATTTTTTTTAAAAAATAAATCATCCAGACAAAGGATTGAAGCACGTAAATTGTTGGGAGCACTTGTGAGTCTGTATGGTTAATATATTATTTAAAAATTGACTATGTATTTTCCTGGACAGGGCTTTGAAGTATTTGTGCTGCTGATATTTGCTTCTCTGTTTCTGCTGCTGATAATGTTATTGCTGTTGTCCTATACTTACCATCTGTTCAGTGCCTATTTAATGGGTATAGTAAATAGCAGTTCAAAGTGAGATTTTTCTTCTAATCATCTCTTTTGGAAAACATTTGTGTAAAAGTGAATGCTTTGGAGAAATCTGTCCACCTGTGTCTTGCTGGAAACATGGTGCCCAAGATCCTCAGAGCTGGATACTCTTGTCTGTGATGCTTTAACTACTACAGACAGTGAATGCCTCCCTCCTGATTGCTTCAAATTGCATTCAGTGAGAAACCTTTTATTTATCTGTTTTAATGGACATTAACTGTACTTCATTGTTCATTTTTTTTTAAGCAACTGCTGAAGTATTGAAAGTTCTGATCTCCCACACAGGGGGAGATGCCCCATCCCTGGAAGTGTTCAAGGCCAGCTTGGATGGGGTCCTGAGCAAATTGGTCTAGTGAAAGGTATCCCTGAACTAGAGGTGATCTTTATTGTCCTTTTCAACCAAACCATTCTATGATATTTGCTTTATTTTGGGGCAATTATAAAAATCAAACAACCAAAATCACAAGTTTGCAGGATAAAGTATTTCTATTTCTCTAATGAGTGTGGACTCTTCAGGGTTTTCTTTTCTTTTTCTTTTTTCTTTTTTTCTTTTTTCTCCTCCAGGGGCATGTCTTATGGATACTTTGATACTTTGTTAGTAGCTAAGGAACTTCTCTGGAGTTTATTGCCCTTGTCCTTCTATGATTACGTGGCTTGCTGAGTTTCATTTCAATTTGGAAGTTCGTGGGATTGTCAGCTGTCTTTGATGTATATCTCCCTCAGAGGTTAAATCAATAGTGTTTTAAGCATATTCCTTGCTTTCCATGAGGGCAGTGCTGGAGGAATTTTGATTTTCAAGCTTTCATATTTTGCACTGAAAATATAACATTGAGGAACAAAATCTACCTTAACGAAAATCAGAAAGCAGCTGTTGTGTAGCTGGTTTTAATTGACCTGGAGTCAATTAAATATGAGGAGTAAAAAGCTTGAGTTTTCACTGCCATGGAGCTGGGTAGGCAAGAGGTTTTTCTGATTACAGCTGCCTGTCTCGTACTGCACCAGTTCCATGAATCAGTGGACTCCTGATGGGAAAAGCTGCCAAACAGCTGCTGGAGCTCCTGGGCTTGTGCTCCTGGGCCTGTAATCAGTCAGGATTCCTGAGAGGGGCTCCTTACCAGGGCACGTGCCTCCACCTGCTCCCAGCTGCATCCTTCACGTGGTCCAGCTCCTCCTTCCAGAGGGCTCCACTGCAAGTGTAAGGGGTGAGGTGTGTTAGGGAATGAGAGAGGGCTCAGAAGACAGAGGCTTGGGTAGGGTGCCTGGGGTTGTCAGGAAGCCCTTCCACGAAAGAGAGAGGCTGTCAGAGCTATGTGGCCACAAAAGCAGCATGAGACAGTGGCTTTGAGGATCTGAGGATCTGATCTGAGCTGCTGGTTGGGGCCACACAAAGCACTCATCTGGGTGAGGATGTCATCCCTCAGCTGCCTCCACATTCTTCCTTGATTTGGCAACAGGCTAATAAACAGCTGCTCCTGAAGCGTTTTTGTTGTGCCACTTTGTGTGCCACAGACTGTACCTCACTAGTGTGGGGGTTTCTCTGGTGTGAGCAATAATATTCCAGCCAGAGAGAGATTTAAAATAATTGTGGGGTTCTTCTGGAAGTAGCAACAGAGAGCTGTGTCTGTTGGGAGAACAAAACACCAACATGCTGAAGTTGAGTAGAAGTTATACCCTATATCCTGTCTGCAAAACCACAGCTCTGAAACTTCACAGAGAAACAAGCTGACAACCAAGAGATTGCTTTTCCTGCTTTGCTACTGGGAATTTCAACTACAGCTGACTGGAAACCTCCTTTGTCTGTGGGCTGAAAGGTGACAAACCCTCTCCCATCTTTATTAGTACAGCTTTCACCTCCAGTAATGTAGAGAAATGCCTGGGGTTGGGATGACGTTTTGAGCTGGAATTCAAAAGCTTTAACTGGTAGACATCTGCACTTAAAATTGACTTGTTGTTGAGGCTCCCTTCAAAGCCGATGGAGAGAAATGGATATGTTTAAGAAGTGATTTATTTCATAACCTGACAGCTGTCCAAAATCAGTCAGACATATTGAACTTTAGAAGTTTCTCTGCCTTCGCTGGTGAGAAAGGAGTCTGGACAAATAAGTTTTTATTTGTCTGTTTACATTTTGTTCAGTTAAGTCCAAACCTTGCAAGTTGTATTATTTATATAAGCAATATTTCAGTCAAAGGAGGCTAACATCTAACAGTGGATAACTGTTCTCTGCTTGTTTCTTTTGTGACAAAATTTACTGGCCACAGATTCTTGCCCTGAGTGAATTACCCTTAACCTTTCTAGTGATATAGACTCGTGGACTTGTGAATATGTGCAAGGATCAGCTGGATCGCTGCTTGACTGTATTTTCCTAGACAGAAGCTGACAGGTTTTTGTTTCATTTTTCTGCCCTAGAGTGAACACTTTCCAAGGTGTAGCTGTCAGCTACCTGCTATAGCTGAAGAAACAAGGAATGTGTTGACCCAGCCATAGCACAGGGCTCATTTTCGTGCCCAAAGTCTCTGTCTCCAAATCAACTCTGAGACTATCTGCAATTCCCATCCCTCCCATTGTTTTAAGCTCTGGCTTCTTAGGTTTCTTTTCATGTTTCTTTCTAGTACTACATTTTATGTTTAGATTTAAAACTTCTACAACTGAAGATAAATAGCTGGGCTGTGTGTGCCCTCCTGTGAGAGGATGTTCTTGTGCTGTGGACAGCTGAGGCACATGGACATTGCAGTGTCACTTTCTTGTCCTGGGGAGGACACAGCACAGTGCTGCAGCCACCAGCTCAGGGGTGGTTATGCTTCTCTGCTGGTCATGGGCAGAAGAAGAAAAACGCAAACTTAAATTATGTACTTACACTGGTGAAATCAAGAGAGCTCAGATGTTTACTCTGGTGTAAATGGCAGGTTAAATTGACCTCATGTGGAGCTGAAAGACGTGTGATGGAGAAGGACTGTTCATTTCCTGGCTGGATTAGAAAATGCTGGTCAGCACTAGGGATGTACCCACCCCAAGGGAAATCCTAGAGTCCATTGAGTGATGGCTGAAGAGACTTTCTCTCCCTGTGTGACAGCAGTCAGACTTGTGCCCTCTGAATCTCCCCTTAACTCATTTGTTCCTTCCCTGAAAGACTCTCCTTGAGGAGATGAGACTGCTGTAATTCTGTCTGTCCCAAATCAGTTTATACGGATGGGATCTGGGACAGGAAAGGAGTTTCTGACAGTAAAGCCAAATATATGCTCAGTGGTGCTCCTCAACACTTTTTTCCCACCCTGAATGAGTACTTTGAAAATTACTGGGATATAAATGGTGAAGGCACTTTGCGTGGGAGGACTGTGCATGTGAAAAGCAAATGTTAATATTTCATGAAGGGTTCATTTCCTAATGGCAGGAGGGTTTCCAAACCTGAGGCTAGCACAGGGGTGCCAGTGTTGATGAGAACTAGCAGATTTATGATCTTCCTCCCCACGCTGGCAAACAGGGTATCATCAGAAACTAAGACAAAAGTCTAGCAAAATCTGATGTGGGAGGCAGAAATAAAGCTGTTGAGGAGTTGAGCTCATCCACCTTTGTGTCTGCTGGGAGTCTCTCTAGTAAGCTGTGGCTAAGCAGAGATGGACAGATGCCAACCTCACATCCTCCATGGGCTGCACATGGAACACGCTCTTGCTGGCACGCACACCAACAGCTCATATTCAAACAAACAATGAGGTTCTATCTGCAACTCTGATGTTCCCATAGCAGTTAGGATACAGTCAGGATAGGCCTAATTTGGTATGTTTTTGGAAGTATTACAGACCCCAGTATTCACCTCTCCTGGCAGCAATGCAGCATCTGGCCACTGGCACATTCCTGGGCAGCTGCCAGGATCTTTGACAGGGTCCAGCTGCCCACTGTGGATTGAGTGATTCATGCCCTCGTGTTGTGAAGTGCTGCTGACTGTGTGTCTGCTGTCTCTCCTGGCTGTGCCAGTCTGCAGAGGTGGGCACATCTGCTTAGGTCATAATTCTTTGATACTGGGTATTTTTTCACCAATGCTGGAGTGACTTGTCACTTTTATTCATGGCACTGCAATCTTTGCCCAGTTACCAGTGTGCAGATGGAAACATGCTCTGTTGGACAATTCTCACTTCTCACTGCCTAAAGCCATCCCAAATCCTCCTCGGTGTCTGTTCTTAAAGATTTCTCCATCAGCAAGTGCCTGCTTCTTCCTCTTCTCTTTCTTCAGCTGGAGGCATCTGACTTCATCTCATTCCTCCACCTTTCCATATTGTAACAAGGCTTGGGTTGAAAGCAAGTTAGGGGAAATTTTAGAGCCTGGCTTGAGGGTTGAATTAATCTTGGAACGTGCTGTAGAACCTAGAACAGCATCAATGACTGCCACTTGCCACATGACTAAGAGAAGAAACTAAAAGGCTCCAGCAAAAGAGCTGTTGCCACAATGTGTGCATTCCTCAAAATCACTGAGGGCAGACCAGTGCCCTGCCCAGTTTGATGTTTTCTCAAATTGGCAACTTCTCGCTTATTTTTAAACAGTACAAGCATTTCAGGATGATGTGAGCCAATGAGGTTGTCTATATAAATTAAGGTATCAAACAGCTCAAATATCTCTTCAAACTCACCTAGGTTTGAGTTAAAAGCTGGAAATAAAACCAGAGACTTAATTTTTTATTCAACAGTAGCCCTTGGGTCTTGTTTTATGACTCAGATTTCTATTCCATTCCATACAAATCCCGGAGGCTGGCAGGAGTGTTGATCTGCTGGAGGGTAGGAAGGCTCTACAAAGGGATCTGGACAATTCTATGAGACTCAACAAAACCGAGTGCCAGGTCCTGCATTTGGATCACAACGACCCCAGGTACCACTACAGGCTGTGGGAAGAGTTCTCAGTTTGTGCCAGGAGAGGTTTAGATTGGATATTAGGAAGAATTTCTTTGCTGAAGGGATGTCAAGCATTGGCACAGTCTGCCCAGGGCAGTGGGGGAGTCACCACACCTGGAAGTATTCAAAATAGTGAAGATGTGGCGTTTGGGGACCTGGTTAAGGAATGGGCTTGGAAGTGCTGATTCAGCTGTTGATGATCTTAAAGCTCTTTTCCTACCCAAATGATTCTAAGATTCTGTGAGAAGAGAATCTCTTCTAAAAGAAGAATCTCTCTTTTTAAAACTGTCCACTCTGTAGGCTATGGATGAAACTTCTTTCTGAAGCAGGAGAATAAATATTCCCATATGCTATTGAAAAACCCCTCAGCATTTGGTACCTCACCCCAAAATCTATCCCAATTCTGGATGTAAAACTGTGCAAGTTTCACTCTTAAAACCTGAAGTTTTAAGTACTCTCTAGGCTTGTAAAGTATACAAAAGAGTAAGTGAAGCTAGTGCAGCCTCTGTGAGCCACTTCATGTTTGGTTGGTGAGACAACATCTCTGTTAGAAACCAATATTGACTCCTGGGAATGTGAACGTACACCTGGAGAATCCCTGGGAGCCAAAACTGCAGCAAGTTCACATCACAAACAGTGTAAATTGCAGTCTTGAGCACAGCTCTCTGCTGGAGCATTAACTTTACCCTCTAGATACTTTTTGTGGGGCTGCCAGCATGAGTCACCAGCTGATATGTGGAGCAGAAAGGAACAATGCACATCTGACCTGTCCGGCTCAACATGCTGCAAGCTGGAGAAGGAAATCTGTCTGCAAGCACAAATTCCTTTGTGCTGTTTTACTGCACAGGGAGCAGGGGCAAAGGCTTACTGCCAGCCATGGGCAGGAGCTAAACTTGATGCAGTGGATCACTTACTGCTGTGACACGACACAAAAAGAGCATTTCTGCCTCAGATCCTCTGTGGATCTGAGGGGATGGGGCGCTGGCTTTGTAAGTTTTTGTAATTCTTGTGGCTGCTTCCTGTAACCTCACCAGGTGATGCAACACAGGGAAAGTGGGGAGAGGCCCAAAGTTGTTCTCTGGAAGGCCATAGAGAGCTTCTCTTTGTGGGAGGGAACCTGGTGGAGGATGGAGCTTTGAAATCACAACATGACTTCTGGGTAGTTCAGGGCTTTAGATTAATCTGAGAGATAAAAAGGAGAGCAATAATGTGAATGGTGCTGAAACTGAGGACAGATTTCAGATTTGGTGAGACTGAGAAGTTGGCCTGCACCTAAACTTTTTGTATCAGTTTTTTTCCTCAAAAAACCAGCATAATAACACTTTTTTTTTCCTTGCCCTTGCCCACCTTTCACTTACATTTATTTTAAAAGTTTTATGTCAAAAATACCTCATATATGAATTTCCACCTAGTATAATGGAACATGCGTAGCAGTTGCATTTCATATTGGTGCTACAAGTACCAGGAGTTCATTGCTCACAAAACCATTTTATTTTATGTCTCTATAACAGCATAGAAAAATCAATGAACTTCTAATTAAGACTTAAAAAGAAATGTAGGCTAGTACTTTAATCCTAGATCAATTTGCTTTTATTTCATAACAGCATAAAAATATATCTGCTGAGACCATTATTAACTACTTCAGCTTTTGAATACACAGATACAATACTTTGGAAGAAGTGCAATTAAATGATTTATTTCACATCCATCCTGAAAATTCAAAAATAATAATAATATTGAGGGAGAGGACTTAAACCACTGGTTTTGTACTGAAGGAGGGGAAAAGAGGCCCTAGATACAAAAGACATTTTTTGCATTAAGCTGTCTTCTCAGTGGAAATGTAAGTACTACATACTATTGGGATGAGGTTTTGCTCAGGAATGTGAGTATTTGTGCAAGAACAAACAAACAGCAAAAGAGCACTTTTTTTGTCATTTAATTTTCAGAAGAAAAAACAGAGATGTATCTAGTGAATGTGGACTGGCGAAAGACAAAGCTCAGTGTTGGTGGTATTTAGTCTGGGATGTTCTGTTACAGAAACCAAACTACTGCCTCTCCTCCACTGTAACAAGTTCAGCTCCCAAAAACACGACTGGAAACATTTGCAAAGTGTAGAAATAACACCAATTGTAGAGCTGCAAATAATCTTATGAGGCTTAAAAGTACGGCACCAAAACCACAATGTAAAATCTTTACATCGCGTTCCTGCCAAGCGCCTCCACGTCTGATCACTGGGCAGAACAGACCTTGAATAAGGACCGAGAAATCCCATCCTCTGGTTTCCACCTCTTGCAGATGGTCACTTCTTCCCCCACCAGAAGACAGGGTATGGGAGGGCATCTAGAGAGAAAACACCATTCAATAATTTTCTGTGCTCAAGGTTTTGGAATCTTTCCTCTCTGTTAGAGAAAGGTGTAATTATCAAAACTATGGGACTCAGCGTGTTTTCAGATATTGTACTCCTGCAACAAATTAACCAAGGGGCTCAAAACTTTTGGAGGAGTTATGTATGTACACACACTTCCAAGTGGCATCTATTATGCAAGCTTAATTCTGTTTGGAAATGAAGGCAAGAATAGCAATGATGACAGAAACATGTTTTTCTTCCAAAAGAGATTGAATGAGGTTTGAATTTGAAGTAGGAAAATTAAATTACTGCTGGACTAAAGAAGACATTGCTGTCAAAAGCACAAGCTTTGGGAACATGTGTAGAGAAACACTGGCAGTTTTTGTCAATCCTTGGTTTGTGTTAACAAAGCCAATCTATTACAGTAGCATTGAACTCCTTTATAAGATGTGCTTTGTGGATGATAAAAAACTCCTTGAGATCAGAGAAGAAACAGCACAGGATCCTGATCCACTCACAAGCAGACAGTGAATGCTGCTGTATTCTTAAATTGATTTTCTGGCAAGAAAAAAGTAAAATGATTTATTTTCTTTTATTAGAAACCTATTGAATTATAAAAATGGTTGTGCGCTGCATTTAGAGATGTAATAAGTTTAAATTCTGCAGGTGAGAAATTTCCTCCCCTCTTGTTATCTGGCACATCTGGTGATAACGTCTAGTTCTGTGCTGTTGGTGTCAGGATGATGAAATCAGGTATTGAACTGCCTGGATCTGCTGTTATTAGAAGTGATACGATACAAGGCCTGTAAGGAACACAAACCTTCCATTTGACCTCCAAAGGCAGAGGATCAGATTTAGGAATACAATGCTCTGCAAACAGGGTTTGGGGAGGGGGTGAAATGGATTCACCTATTATGTTTCCATGTTTCAGCATGGGAGGATCTGGGTTTGAATTCAGCTTTCAAAATCAAAGATTAGAGTTTTACCAGAAAGCTGCTCAGGATCTGATGTGAGCTTACAATAGGCTCTTTGGTTCACTCATTGCCTTAATTCAGGAACTGTAACATTTAAGCCACCCTTTATGGTTCACATAATAGCAACCACCATGTCAATTGTAAAGTCCCTCTGGAATCTGCCAAACAAAAATGCTATACTTTTTTTTGTAGGAACTTTCTGTTTTATAAATGATGGTTTATACATCTGAAAAGTAGTTTGAGAGGACTGCTGTCTGCAGCTCTGCTTTAGAGTGCTGGATGCAGAGCTTTTTTAAAAAAAATATGGTCCATTTTGACCTGAATACACTTCTGGAATGGCCTTGCTGGCATGCCTCAGCATGGGATTGACAGAAGTAAAAAACATCCTTTCCCCTCCTCCCCACAGATTTCAAATGCCTCAGACCAGCTGATTGCAGCACAGCCTAGACATTTTTTCTGCATGTTGCTTCTGTGCAAGGTTTGTATTTGGAGTACAAAGAGCAGGCAGTAGCTTACACAGGTACAGAGAGCAGAAGTTTGCCCCTGTTTCTCTGCTGTGGTGGGCAGTTACATTTGTGTTTTATTTAACTGGTTCCCAGTAGCAGTCCTGACAGAGCCAGAAGTGTAAAAAACATTGTTCAGCAAGTGCAGTGAGCTTTGCTTTGCTGTTTGCATTGTGCTCCTGCCCAGAGGGTCTCCTGAGAGTCAGCAGAGGTGGCACTAAGGACATGCCAGGTGTTGCTGGGAGGAGCTGCACTCCTGGAGCAAGCCAGAGTGAAGCAGGAAGGGACAGTGCATAGGTGGCTTCAGGACAAGGGAAAGAGCAATGAAGTTAGGCACTACTTGAAGCGCTCAGAGATGTGTCAGGCCACAAACCTAACTCCAGAGTCCTTGGGATACTCAGTATTTCCATGTTAGCTTTGTGTCTGGAATTGCAGCTTGTCTCCCGTTGGCAGTCACATTGATTATCATCACTTGGGCTGCTCAGTATGGTTGGAAGAGCAGAGGGAGTGGTGCTGCCAGCAGAGATGCACCACAGACGTTTGGTCAACAGAGCCTGACTCAGAGATTTTTCTCCTGCAAGATGGCTCAGTCCTGTCAACCACTCCACTGAAGTCCTGCCTTGTCTCTGTGCACATCACCTGCCCCAGCAGGCAGAGGGAACTACAGCTTGTTTAGGAGTGTCCCTGGGCCAGCTGAAAGCCCTCCAGCAAACATTGGGGATGGATGTGCTGCTCTCCGAGGAGACTGGGCTGCCCCATTTCTGCAAACCCCATATAACAGTAGGTTGCTAAAGGACACTTCCTCCTCTCACCACCCTCTGCGTGGCTGATCCAGAAAAGGGTGGTTTTGTTGAGACTTGAGTGTTTCTGAAGGAAGGGGCGCGTGTGCATGAGTGTGGGGGAGAATAAAAAAAGAAACAGCGTGTTCTGACGGAGTCGCGTCCCCACTTAACTTAATGACAGACACCCACCGCTTTCACAGGGGTCAAGATTTCAGTATCCTGCATGCGGGGGATCTGTCGGTAATGCTGTCCTTGTTACAGCAGCAGCTGAACTCCTGTCAGCATAGCAGGCTACGGGGAGCTGCCAGTTAGCAGCTCTGTCACTTAGGCTCCCTTCATGTGAGTGTCTGTGCTTGATTGCTATCTTGGTTAGCCAAGAGGGCTTCATGTTCCTGGAATGTCCCTGCAGTTATCTTAGTGCTGAAAGAAAATGAGGGGAGAGTCTCTCAGACTGGATGGTTGAAGTCTCACGTCCTTGTCTTGGGTCTCATCTTACATGAAGATCACCTTTACCTGTGTCTCCCTCCTCTTAATCCCTGTAGGCACAGAGCCACCCCTGACTCTCGTGCTGAAATTCAACCCTTTCCAGGCTTCTCACTGTCTTAGGTAGAAATCTTCTGGGCTCTTGTACAGTAGAGGAAAATAAGCATAGGCTGAGACATTGCTATTGTGATCCTTGGGAAAGAAAGAATAAGATGAACAGCAACCATTTAACACTGACTTCATACCTAATGAATCGAAACCCTAGAGCTGTCAAGACTCTGGACACTTAACTTTGCTCGAATAATTTTCTGAAGGTGTCTGTTCAAACAAACCTCTACAGAGGATGGCTTCACCTGTGCACAGGTGCTCTTCTATCACTCTACTCTTCAGGGCTTGGTTGGATTTATTCCTTCTGAGACTTTCTTTTGCTTGGTGCTACACAGACAAAATTCCCTCTCTCAGAATTATCATAGGAACTGGATCTAGCTCAAGAACATTTCATCCTCCAAAGAACTAGAAAATAAAATGTTTTTGAAGCACTGCGTTCCCTGTGGAAGCATTAATTCCTTCAGCAGTGGCTCTCTAACTAATGTCTGCATCCCTGTTGTGGTGGGCTGAGGTTCAGAGTTCTTACTAAAAACAATAAAATCTCTCATGTTTCTCAAATACGTGATTTGTGTACTTCCTTCACAGCTTATTTTAAATACAATGCTGATTTCCTGAGACAATTTGCATGTATTTTCTTACTTTCTGGTCAAAGTCTTGATAAACTTCCAGGTAAAGTGATGCATAATGGGACTCAAAGGTGTTTATTTCCTGCTTACAGGGGTCTTTTGACTAAACTCCTGTGGCACTGAAAGCTTGACATGGACTGTGTCTTTTTATTCTTCACACCTGTGCAACTTCTGACATGGGTAAAATGTTCTCTATTTTACAGCTTCAGAGTGTTGCCAATAAAAAGGTTGTGATTCAAGCTAGAAATAACACTTTGAAAACTTGCATTTCTTCACTTGAAAAGTAATGCTGTCTTTGTTGCGAATGCTCTTCTGCTCTATAAATCTGTTTTATAACCTGGAAAAACAGGAAAAGCTTTACAGACAGTGCTTTTTTAGGTCCTACATAGGTTGCATTTTGTCTTCCATGTTCTTACTTGCGCATTTCCTGTGTGTTTTTAATGGACTTTATATACATAGCAATGCCACATTGTCCCTAAATTTGCAAAACATGATGTGCAAGTGCTGCAAAGGTTCCTCACTTCCTATTGAAGCTTTGGATCTGCACTCTAAAGTCACCTTTTCTAGGCTCATACAGGCCATTTCCAATTAAAATCCCTTCCATGTTCTTTCCACTGGGCATCTCTGGATCAGATTTCCCACATCCTGGAGATGTCTCCATGGGCGCTGTTGCCTATGTGTATTTGTTGAGGGCTCTCCCTGAACCTCCTTTGTGCTACACAAAGGATGGTTACTGATAGCCATGTTTTATCCACAGTAGTGTTGAAACTTGGGAGCAGATAGCTTTTCTTCTTATGGAGAAGACACCAAAAGCTGATTTTCCAGTTGTAGCTTTGGCTTAAAGTGGGGAAGTATGTGAAGAAGAGATTGTTTCTTGACATTTCATAACATTAATATTACTCATTAATATTAAATTAGGATTTGTAATTTAAAACTGGCGAAATATTCGAGGAACAAACTATAGCTGTTTCTCTCATGAAAGAGATGAATTTATAGGGAGAAACAAGAAATTGTTCATAGCTCATTATCTTACCCCAAAATCTCTAAGAGGTAAAGAAAAGCAGTGGCTTAACATTGGTATGACAAGGAATACATGGCAAAAGTAAGTTCCCTTGATGTGGCTAATGTCTGATAAATTAATTAATGTTAGATTGAGTAATTAGAGAACAAAATAAGAGAGAATATGAAGTGACAGGTCTGGAATTCAGGATTTTTTTCCAAAGGTCTAGCTTGTTTAATGTGGGATCTTTTTAGACCAAACAAAGGATCTTGGAAATATACAAGATATTGTGCAATATTTTTTCATTGTAGAATATTGCTGCAATTAAGTAAACATATTTTAATATTACTGTGACACTAACTAATGCACTTATCCTAACCGATTGACTACTCCATATCTGTCAGATTATATGCAAAATACATAGTTAATAAGTAAATATGAAGATGAAAAGGGGATTTTGGAGCTGTTTCTGAAGATGATGTGGCATCTTCCCTGCTGCTAATCATGTTTCTAACACAATGGAGTTTAGGCTGGAGTTAGTTTAAACAAATTCTTGTGAGGCTGATTAACTCAGTTTGTTTGGTTTATGTGAACACACTTCTCTAACAGCTTTGGTCCTATTTAACAGACAAGGGGTTATCAGTCTGAGAAAAAGCTAATAAACTGAAGAAATAATTAGATCTTTCTGAGCAGACAGATGGCAGGGTCATATCCTTTGATACCAAGAATGCCAACAAGCTTCTCTATTTTTACAATTAGATTGTTTCATCTGATAATTAAAAAAATAAAATACAAAAACAAACCTAAAAATACCAGCTTAAAAAACCCAAAAAACCCAGACCATTATATAAATCTTGGGTTTTTTCCTCTATAGGCAATCTTTACCGTAGCAACATTTTTACCATGATCTAAAGCCCAGTAAAGCTACTAGTGGCATCCTAAGTACCAAGCCAGACAGAATCCTGGCATGCTGTTAAAAAAATAAAATAAAAATGAAAAAAAATATACATCAGGGTTACGAAAGCTTCCTTCAAAAACTAAGCTGTTGAAGCTCGTCGCTTTTAGGAACTAGGTCTGGCGTTGGGAGGTAAGGAAGGGAATGTGGACTGGTTGAGAAAACCTGCAAACCACTAGAATAGCAGCAGAAAGACATTTGCATTTGTGCTGGATTTGGGTGTGCTGAGTTCGTAAGAGGACATCAGCTGGGAGGAGGCCACAGGGAAGTCCAGGGCAGCACTGCCTGTGGAGGAGGGCACAGGAAGGGTCCTGGCCACCTCAGTTAATCAGAGTTGAATACAAAGTGGGTTGGAAGGGTCTAAGCAGTACCAAAGAAGTGTTACCAATTTGCTGATTGCTAAATGGGGAATATCTTAGTCTTTTAAATGGGATATTGGCCATTTTCTTGCAACTCATAGAACCATAGGACACTTGGTGTTGGAAGGGACACCTTAAAGACCTTCTTGTTCCAACCCACTGCCAGGGGCAGGGACACTTTTCACTACACCAGGTTACTCTAAGTCCCATCCAACCTGGCCTGGGACACAGAGATGAGGCATTGACAGCTTCTCTGGGCAACCTCTTCCAGGATCTCACCACCCTCACAGTAAATAATTTCTTCCTAATCTCTAATCTAACCCTGCCTTCTTTCAGTTTGAAGCCATTGCCTCTCATCCTGTCACTGCATGCCTGTGCCAAAAGTCCCTCTCCAGCTCTTGTCAGTACTTTTAGGTACTGACATGTGCTCTAAGGTCTCCCCAGAGCCTTCTTTTATCCAGAAAAAAACATTCAAAAAGGTTCAAAAGTTCTGCATCCCAAAGAGGAGGTTAAAACATTGGTACTTAATTTGCAGAAGTCTCTTGGTCATTGGCTGAGGTTCAGAAGGGACCAAAAGGCTGCCACTGAGAATGAAACATGGGAAGGTTTAATTCTTCATGGCTGCCATTTATAGCCATTAGAAACAATATTTAGGAGACTTCAAGCTCTTATAGACGTGCAAAAATGGGATTTTAGAGCTTTATGAACCAAACTGCTCCTATTTACAATCTTTGCTTTCTTCCCTACACTGTAATAAATTTCTGTTTGTAGAACAGTTTATCAAACCTTTCAATCATTAAAATAATTTCCTACTCACTTTAGAAATGTCTGATAACGACCGTGAAGAAGAAAAAAAATCTTTACTTTCTTAAAATAACTTGGAGTGTAGGAGAAGGCTTTGAGTTCAGTATTGCAGTCCCTGCTCTCTGCCTTACTTTCACCTATTCTGCTATTGACTGGATGTAATGGATTCACTTTATACTTTATTCATATAGATTCAAAGAGCAGACTGGCTCAAGACTCAGTCTTTTGTTTTACCAGGAATTACATAATTGGATCTCTCAGTCTACTTATGAAATATGGGAAGTTATCTTCTTAATTGCTTTGGTCACTACTGTTTCATGAAAAATTGGTATATCAATGGATTTCATCTAGTTTAGCACAATACCTCTTTACATACCAGGTTTTGAAATAATAGTGGAGATCCTAAAATATAAGTAGCTTTGGAGGGTTGTGGGTGACCACAAAGCCTATTCCCTTTCTGGAAAGGTAGCCTTTCTGTGCTTAGTTAAGAATTGATGGTAAGAAATGTGATCCTCTGAGGCTGCATCAGGACATTTGAACTAGGTCTGTCTGTCTCTCTACAGAAATCTGGTTCTCTTCACTGACTATGGCTGAAACTCGGGAACCTTTCCTCCTTGTGCCGACATGAGCCTTTAAATAACTGCTGAAGACTTCATAACTTTTTTCCTCCTAATGAGGTCCATTAGTGCAATTTAAATCTCATTAAGCTAATTGTAGTCTGTTAGACTACACATCTCTGAAAATATGTTCAAAAAACATGAGGGATGTTTAACTCATCAGTGTGTTATACATGAAGTACTCAATTAATATTCGAGTAAATTTCCCTTGCAGTTGTGCTTCTATCTGGAGAAGTTGGGCTGGGGGGATATTCGCCATAAAACATCAGCAAAGTATTGTGAAGTAATTGCCCTTTTCTATCAAATATAGCAGAGTTCTTCCTAGAAAATTAACCCTTTAAAGTGATGGAAAGACAAAATAATGTTCTTGGAATGTATTCATTCAGGGGATGGGTCTGTATATTCAAGTTTTGCCTTCTGTCAAAATATAAACCAAGGTGCCCTGGCTTCTGGGATCCCTCCCAGATGCATTGACATTAGTGCTGCTGCCTACTTGTGAAGAAGTGCTTTTCATTTCCATAAGACTGAATTTCTTTAAGGGTCTTCTGAAGCAGAGGCACCCCAAATTCCTGCTCAGCCTAGGAGAAATCTTGGCTATGGTTTAAGGCTATGAGACAGAAATAGCATTGTCGGCTCTCCTGTGTTAGAAAGCTCTTTGACACATTCATGTTACTGCAGAAACTTCTCAGATCTTTGTTTCCCCAAAGACGTGTCAGGCTCGAGCCTTGAATGAAGTCCTGCTGGGAAAGGTTGGATTTGCTCCCTGCAGGCAGCCAGACGTGGTGCAGGACCTGTTTCTCACATCAGGGAAGCAAGTGGGGCCCTTCCAGAGATTTTTGCCAGCAATATGCTGGGTTTGGCAGGGCAACCCCAGCCAGCCCTGTTGTTCTTGGGGAATGAAGCAAGCTCTCAGGCACTCAGATCTTATTTCATGCAGGTTTTTTTAGGTCAGAGCTCACATGGTTCTGACTGGGAGTGTGCTGGGGCTGTGTGTTCACAGCCTTCACCTGGTGAGGAGCTGGCTTCTTCCTTCACTACCTTTTTCTTCTGGTGTGTGTCTGTGCTCTAGCCCAATGGGATCAATACAAAAAAACAATCTCATCTAGACATGGCAGTGGGTAGAGATGAGGTTAACAAGAGAAGCAAATAAGAATTGGTGGGTTTTTTTCTCATATAAAACCAGAAATCTTCAGTTTTTCATGTTAAAGTTATCACTACCCCATCCCAGCTCAGCTGCACTGACACTAAAACGTCTGCAGACACTCATGGGGAACTCAGACATTAGAAACTTAACTCTTTCTTCCTTTCTTTCCTCCACGTTTTGTAGTCACTTGACTTCCCAGATCTGAATCTTGGTCAGTGGTACAAATCCTCCTTGGGCTTGCACCCTACTGGGCTATGAAGTCTGTAATGAATGGAAGTGGTGAGTTACGGAGAAGGATTTTGACATCTGAGAAAGAACTGTGAGAGAAGGCAGCACTAATTAGTAAAACTTGTGATTAAAGTAAGTATGGGGTAGGGAATGAGAGAAGAGAGGTTGCTGCAGCAACAAAAGCTGTGCGGGTGCTAAATGTGCTGATTATAAGCTTGAACTCCTTGGAGAAAATGGATCCTAACGGCTTATTGCTGACAAAAAGTGGTTTAGATGGAAAATTGAAGTGTAACATGTTTGGGTATGTGGAAGTGTTACTTGTGGCTTTCAAAGTGGGAGAGTCACTCTCCATTCTGCTTAGCAATGGGGGAAATTAATGTTAAATTTCGAGGTTCTAATAGGAGTAGAAATTAGAGAGCAATGAAGCTTCCAAAATCAGGATGATAGATTAGTGCAGTGCTTGTTATCAATTCTTGTAATGGTTGGTAAATTTCCAATGGAAAAGTAGGTATAAAATAGAGTTGTGTGTTTCCTGTAATGACACAAGAAATGTGCAGCTGCTCTCTGGGTTGTGGGAACACTGAGAAATAGGGGTGGGAGGTGACCCCCACCACCACTGATGTGACTGGAGACCGAAGAGAAATAACAGGAAGGTTACTGTCAGCCAAAGCTGTTTTCATTTTTAACACTCCCTCTATTTCAAGAGCTTGAAGGTTTGTTGCTGTGGTTGTTTATTTAAATCATATGATGCTCCTTGCATCATATCTTTCCAGAGAGGAAGAGTGAGAATAAACAATTGACAAAGTTGGTCAGGTTCCTTGGTACGGTACCAGAAAGCACCACAAATAAGCTCCCATAAATGAAAAAAGCAATGAGGGGATATATGGAGGGCATGGAGGAGAAACACCCTGAAAAGAGGGAGGAAAAACATCAAGGCAGTTCTAATCTGGGAAGACTGCAGGGTAACATGACTTTAGGAACTAGTAAGAAGATTAGGCAAAGGTTAGGGAACTATTTTGCTCTTTGAGTTTGTTTTATTTTTTCTTTACTTCCAATGAAAAGATGTTTCATCTGGAGAAAAATGATGTGTTGACAACAACGAGGCTGGACTTAAGCTCAGGAGGTCAGGTCCTCATCAGATTTTCATCTTTGAGTCATAGTTAGAGGACAACCGAATACAAAAGAAATCTTTGTGAAACCTGTTTGAGAACACACTGAGAAAAACATTGAACTCTCTCTCTTATGGTCCAGTTCGGCATATCTTTGAAGCAATAACATTTCCCCATGGAGGTAGGAATTGGTATGCAGATCTGCCCGTTGTCTCTTGACTTTCTGGCACTGAACAGATGAGTCTCTGTCCTCACTGCTCTTCCTCTGACCTTACAACTCCTGGGTCATTGCCTAGAAAAGGGTTTTTAATTTGTGCGCTCTTGTACAGAAGGCAGAAATCAGGATAGACGTCAACTGCTAAGTGCAGAAGGCTTCACCCTGAATTTTGATTTCCCTGATGCCCTTTCTGCAATTCCAGGATACAGACCTGTGTCCAAGGGTGTGGCAGTTTGATGTGTCCTCTTGACCTCAGCAATGGTTGGCTTTCAGCATCGCTTATTCAGCGCATCCAAGTGCGAACCCTTGTGCAAAGTGTAACTAAGCAGTGTGAATTTTGTATTTTGAGAAGTGTTTTTATGCACTTGCAGATCTTGCCATCATGCTTGTGCCCTTTTAGCTTCTGGCCTCAAAATATTAGGGTTGTGTCTGGTGCAATGTTTGAGCTCAGCTGGGGCATTTCTGAGGCTTTGAAAAGCGTGATTTGGGTTCTCTCTCAAATATCTTTTGTCTTTTACTGGTAGACCATAAAGAAAAACATCTTATGTAAAAGATACCCCACCTTGATTGAAAGAACTCAAATGTAAGAGTGAGTTCCGGCTTATTTTACCGTGGACTGTGGCTAAACTCACCATATGTTTTGCTCATTTCTTTTCCAATTTCAGCTTCCACTCTTTGCATCTTATTTTGCCCCACTGTCAGGAACTCAGCAATATCTGAAATCTTGCCCCCAGAAGCATTAGAATAGGTGCAGAGTGCCAGTCTCTAAAGCAGACACTACGTAATGTGGTAAAACACAATGAGCAACCATTTATTTAAAAAAAAAAAAAGAAAGGAAAGAAGTTATGTACATGTGCATCTCACTGCCTAATTTGAAACTTCCAGGTGATAAAAGGACCTGGCACAATGAGGATGTCGTTTTGTTCCTCCATTCCTGTTCTTTAATAATACGAGAATTTGAAAGGCATGAATATGCAATGAATTTTTTTCCAGTTATTTTTGTATCACAAGGCATGATAAGAAAAGATACTTTAGGTTAGGTATTTTAATAATGGCCCTTTTTCAGTTGTTGATGATTGAAAACTAGCAGAAATAAGGTACAAAACCTGTCCATGAGGCAGCTTCTAAATAATTACTAGGCACAAGCTTGTCAATGCTATATTAAAACATTATTAAAGCTAGGGGAATGAAATCAGCAAGAGTTGTTTATCAGCTTGCTTATGTATCTGGAACGAGTTGCAACAGACTGTTAAGGGGTTTTCACAGCATGTGGGAAAAGGCTACAGTTCTTTCTTTGGATGGATTGTCCTTAGCTCTTCAGCAGAGCTGTGCAGATCTTTCCCTTCTCTTCTTATGTGTCCTCATCCCAAAAATCATGAGCAGAATGGGGCAGGCTTTTCACAAAAGGGAGAAGGCTTTCTGGTGGGACCAGCTTTAAAGCACCATTTTTCTGCAAAGGTTTACTTCTCTTCTAAGTAAATAAATAAATAAATTTGTCTAGTTATTTGACTGCAGTAATCCAGACCATTATGGATGTGAAAAAGAGAAAGCTCAGCTGGAGAGTGAGGAAATATTGGGAGACAAGGTTCTGTGGTGGTTTGATGCATTTCTTATCCCATGAAGACTACTCTATTTAGGTTTAGAAACCTATAACACATTTAATATACTTGAATATGTAAGCCAAGCAATCCAAAGCTGAAGTATGGGAGACAGAATTAGATATAATGTGTGATAAAAATTATATATTTCAGTATGTCTTCAATATTTTCTTCCCATAATTGTGCTAAATAATCCTTAAAGTGACAGAAATTATACTTTTCAGTTCACATAGAGGTTTTGGTAAGTAAAGCCCTGTTTCCCTCCATCTTCCTCTCTTTTCCTTTGGAAATCTGAACAGTCAAAAGAATCTGGGAATGCTGCTTTAATTAAATATGGGGTAGTGGCTTTATGTCCTTGGTCCATCCCACAAGGAAGGCTCTGGGGTGGGATGTGTTTTATAGAAAAGACAATGGTTTTCACCCTCCTGACAGAAGATGAGGCACAGTTAGTTGCTCAGAGATGGCTGTGGACAGGTGGTGCTCCCTCAAGAGAGATGGACTGATGTCTCTTATCTCATGTTATTTGCAAAATCAACAGTTTAATTTGTTCATAATGATGTTTTTCTAATTGCTTAGCTGAGAACTAAGCCTTTCCTAGTGGGAGGACATAGAATTGATTTGATCAACTGTTCCTTCTGAAATCCTGAGGAAGAGAAGAGGGTCAGCACAGCACAGGCCAAGATGGGCCATCCTTATTGTGAGTGAGTGTTTAGACCTTGCATTATGGGCACAAACGGGATGGAAATTCTGTTTAAACCTATGAAAATACTTGTGAAAAACGAAGTTCACTCTCCTAATAAATTTTAAAAGGTTTAATAAAAAAAAAAGACAATAGGAGACAGAAATAAAGCAAAGGGTTACATATGGCCAGGTGCCTTGGGTTCATACCAAGAAGCACATACTAACTCAGAAAACACTTCTTTAAATGCATCAACATGTTATACATTCATAAACCTTCATGCATTATACAAAAACATTATTTTAGGTCCCCCCTACCCCACCTGCACCACCTCCTCTTGTAAATCTTGTATTCATTATTCCTGTTATTCCTCTTCTTGGCTCGCTGGTAATAAGGGTGATCGATACTTGAGGTCCTGGTGGTTTTCATCTTATCTAGACAGAATGATCCAAGAATGCAAGGAATTTTCTTATCTCTTATCATTCCTTGAATTGGTTACATGGACATAAAACCCCTTGTCCCATTTTTTTTACATTACCATTTTATCCAACATTATATATAAAGCATTCATTTTAATACTTGTGAAAAGCCAATAATATAACATGCACTTATAACATACTTTTACTGTGAATGTGGTCAAAGAGTGAAACAGATTGCCCACAGGGCTTGTGAAATCTCCGTCCTTGGAACTATTTAAAACCTGACTGGGCACAATCTGAGCAACCTGCTCTCTTTGGCTGTGTTTTGAGCAGGGGATTTCCACCAGAGCCTCCTTCCAGCCCTGCCAGGCTGTGATCAGAAACTCTCCCAGGCCTGGAATGGCCAATCTGCTCTGTGTGCTGTTTCCAGTCTAATGCCCTGTGGATAAAGAAATGTGGAGTGAGCCAAATACACATGCATGCACAGATAACCTGCAAAATTCTATTAACATTACATTCAACATTTCTTTCTGCTGAACACTCCTTTGTATGTCTTTTAACTATCACTATTCAAACTTTAGTCCTACAACACAACATCCCAGTATGTTCCATCCTTTACAATGGCGCACTCCAAAGCCAGGTGAAGTTTCTCTGTAGTTTCCTTCTGATTTTGGCAAACAGGGATTCAGTTCCAAATGTAGCTTTGTTCTCTGCTGGTGGTAAAGAGGAAGCATTTTCCTCATTAATGACCGAGTCTCATGCTGCTGCCTGGCTATTCCAAGACAAGATCTGATGGAAACTGCTCTTCTGGGTCTCTCTAAAGGAAAAACCTGGGGAAAATCCTCAGTTTTGAGGTAGTTGATGGTACCGCTTGGGATACACAAATTAATTACCCTCCAAAGTGATTTGTCTGCAGACAATACTGTTTCTGTGACTCTATGGAGCCTCACTGAGTGTATGTGTGCACACACTTCCCTGCCAGTCCATCCTCTCTGACTGGCAGCTATTTTTGCAAAGCTGCCTTCTGTTTTGTCTCCTGCTTTCCTGCCTTTGCTCATACACGTCTCTCGCTGATGCCGTCCCTCCCTCTCATGGGCAGGGAGCTCTTCCCCCACTTAAAGCTGCTTTGCTGTTCATCCCACTCCACCATCTTCACCATCATGGGCAGTGCCCTGAGAACTCTTTGCCTTTTCATTTCAAAGGGCATATTTCCAGTTTATTATTGCCAGACTGTTTCTTTTGATACATAACTATGTGCTGTACACCTTTTTTTTCCCCACAGAAACTCACTTTGCTGCAGCCTTTGTCTTACAGGTACCTACAAGCTCTTTATTGATTTGTCCTGCCAGCTCTCCCTGCTCAGTCTCCACGCTGTCAGGTCTCTGCCTCTGTTTACTTCCTGCAGCTTTTCTCTCCTCACACAAAGGTGAAGGCAGATATACCTGTGAGGCCTCTATTGTCAGCAAAAATGAACTTCCACTGTGGCCAGAAGTATAAATAGCTTTCTTGTGATCTCATACAATAAAATAAATTTAAACAAAGCCCTTTTATCTGTCTGCGTCCACAAAAAGTGCAAAAGCACTCTGCTAGTGTATTTTCTGTAGTTTTATAAATAGACTGTTCCTTTCCCTGCTTGCTCAGGGCAGCTGAATGAATATCATCCAGGGATATTTAGTGCCCTCCGCCTCCTCAGTAGACATGGCATTAAAAAGAAAAAAAAAAAAGATAAAAGGGTTTGATGTAAAATGACCATTTGCTTCAAAAGGGCATTGACTGAATAATAGATCAAGCTTCACTTTGGTGCAGTGTTTTTAATACAGGATGTGCCTTTGCCCACATGTTTTAACTTGAGAGACTGAAATGTTTGAGTATTCTCTCTAATTTAATAATCAGTGGTTAATTCTCCTCTGGCCTCTTCTGATCCTTTTGCTAGCATGTATTGGCCACTCATAGAACATGAAGCTGAGATTTAAATTGAGCTCAAGCCTCCAAAGCTTTGATCAGCAGACTAGCTTGGGTTCCTTTGGCAGAAACTTAAAGTGTTGGCATTCAAATTCCCAGCTAGAGCAAAACCAGAAGGTGCTCCTGCAATCCCTGAAGTGACACTGGCTGTTTTTGGTGACAGAGCTGAACTCTGTGGTAGGGGTAGGGCTGACTCAGCCACACTGAAGTTTTAACTCTCAAACTGTTTCATACTTTCCAGGGAGTTTGCCTGATACCTGGAAAGGCTGACCTGGAAACAGAGACTAGGTAGAATGACAAGGTATTTATTGGAAGGATCCAGCTTGGGCAGTGCAGGAGCCCCGCCAGGGCTACACTCAAGTCAAACCCACAAATGGTCACAAAAAAATGGCCCCCTGGTCACGAGGCCTCACACTTTTATAGGTTTTGGTCCATCAGCACATTGGAGTTAATTTACCAACCACAGCTTCAGGTTATGAAATTCCATTCTCCTTGTTCCCTCTCTTCCTTCACTCTTGTTTCCACTCTTGGGCCTAAAATTTGTCCTTGGTCCCCAGCTGGTAAGGAATTGTTTTGTCTCCCTACTCTGTGAAGAGATCTTACTAAACCTTAATATGAAGCCCAGACTACACACTTATCCAGCATAGAATCTGAAAAATAGAAAAGCTAAAACTTAAGGCATAATGCAGTAGTTTAAAATAGAGAATTTGGGGTTGTACATCTTGGATCCCAGTCCCATGTCATCACAGGTGGCGTGGGACCTGTCCTCAGTCCCCTTTGTGCTGCAGGAGTGCTGCTCCTCCTGTCAGTGCACACAGTGCCACTTTAGCTTTTCTCCCTGGTCCTGTCCCGTGGAAAACTCCTTCTTTCACCCTCCATGTGTGAGTTGGTGAAATTCTCATGCCCCCATCACATCAAGACCTCTTCTACTGCCTGACACCATGGGTTGTGCCGCTCCAGGTGCTGTCCCAGCTGAGTTGGATCAATGGCAGTCGACCTTTTCAGGCTGAAGACTGACACTGGTGGCTGCTCTAAACTCAAATTGTACTTCCAAGGGCTACTTTCATGCTAAACCTCATGCTGGCTTTGCTGAAAGCGAAAAATAAGATCATTTGTAACTCATCTTGTGTTGATTTGCTGTGTGTCAGCCTTGACTTTATCAATATCACCTCAAAGACATTTGGAGACATTTGTTTGAACCTCTGTGAGATGGGAAAGGTTGATTCCAGATTTCCATCTGGTTAATTAAAATCAATCCCTGCTCTTCTCAGGAAAAAAAAAAACAAAAACACAAAAAAAAAAAACCAAAAAACCCCACAACCCACACAAAAAAAACCCCCAAAAACCCAAAACCAAACATCAAAACCAACATTCATATTTTTGTAGTTTCCTGGTGGCAATCTTCTGTACATGGTGAGACCCAGAATCTTTGGAACTTAAGATCAGATTTATTTAAGCTCCCAGTTTCTCTCTGTAGAAATTTTGCAATTTACATGAAGGACAATAAATTCAGGTCATCACCATCAGCATAAATAGTTAAACCCCTATTGCTTTCATCCAAATTCAAATTGCTTGCTGATAATTTGAGCAGTAAACTGTCTTTGATAAATTCCTTTCCCCACATTATTTTATCATCGTAATTATTTGCTGTTCTGCTTTGAATCTGCAAATTATCTCATACAGTTATATTTACATATGCAATAAAACTGGGCACATGATTTATTGTCTTGTCAACAACAAAATAAATAAAACAGTTTGTCAGAGATTACCCCTGACTTTTGGACAGAGCTGGAATAAATAAATAAACAAATACCTAGATGATAGATTTTTAGAAGGGATAAGTATGAAACAAGTTTGAGGTGCAACACTTTAGCAAATACACAGCTGTGGGAGTTTTGTCTGAAGGCTGACTCTAAGGTCTTATTCAGATAGAGATGGAATTCCAATAGGTTTCTCATTTTGAAACATGTGCTGATAAAATATTCCTCTGCAAAAGGAGCACAGCCTTTGAGTTGGAACATTCGTAGTTTAGTCAATAAACCTGTCTGAAAGACACAATGGATGAAGGTCCATCAATCACATTTTATGGTTATGATAGCAATGTGGCAAAGAAGTAACGTCCCAAATAAGTGTTGAAATTGATGGCTGTAGCTTTTACAGGTTATAAAGAATAAAAGCTTGGGAGATGTATTTTTAGTATTGTTGGTAAATTGCTTGGGTATTTTCATTGCAAATATTATAAGATTAGATATAGAATTATTGGCTTGCATTTTTATTTCCGAAAATGTGTGAAAAATGCTGATTGAGAAGACCGCCAACCACATGTAGAATCAAAATCCACATAAAGGCATATTTCTACAAAGTTGTCTTAGAGCCTTCTCTCGTGGTTTGTACAATTTTAAAATTATTTTTCTACATTTACTGATAACCCAAACTTTTGACTAAAAATATTCAAATGAAATCAGTTGTGTCTGATAGGCTCATCTGAAATTACCAAGATAAAAATTAAGAAAACAAATTTTACTTGCTCTTCGTTTTGAAGCTGACCCGTGAACCTCCACAGCACCTTCAAGATTTGGTGACAAATCAGTACACTCTATTTACTGAACAATAAATAATGCATGAGAGATCAGCACCCTGACAGAAGTTGAGAAAGAATGTTGCAGAAATGTAACTGTAAAAAAAAGTAAATTAAAATATGATGGTGGAAGTGATTTTTGAAATGGAAATGGGTCAACAATGTCAAATTACCAATTTCTTCTGAATGAGTCACCCAGCCATAGTACTTATAGTAGTGTGCAGTCAGCAAGAAGGAATTGGGACAATAACTGTGGATTTCCTTCCTTTTTCCCTCACACTGACCTAAAATTCAAACTATCCCAAGTACTGCTTGGACAGGGTGTATCTTAATACCTCTCCTAAACTGGTCCAACCTCTCTTCAGTCCCCCAAAATCTAGTGGCAGCTCTTCAGGTCAGCAACACCTTTTCTGTTATTTCATGTTCTGAGTTTTCCTCACCTGAGCAGACCCGGGTTTGATCCCTGCAGTGGTGAAAGTCTCGTGTGAGGAATTGTGGTTAACCCTGCTGTGCTCTATGAAACAGGTGTGCCTCTCCTTGCTGGGTTAGAGTTTTGGGTGTGCTAACCCCGTGGCCAGCACGTTTCTACAGATGCCATCAAACATCAGGTAGGTTGGGAAAGACCTCTGAGATCATTGAGTCCAACCTTTGACTGATCACCAGCTTGCCAGCCAGAGAAGAGCACTGAGTGCCACATTCAGCCTTTCCTTAAACACCTCCAGGGATGGGGACCTTTGGCCATGGATCAAAGGAGGTGGTAAAACCATGATGGCAAAAATTCTCCTCTAGACATGTCTCAAACAGGCTTTAGATGACCCACTCTGGATAACGAGCCTGTGGATATACCCAGATGCAATCAAATCTCACCTCACCTTTAGGACTGGCAGGAGCTGGGTGTCTGCATAGAGGAAGTTGGGCTCTGTGGAGTCCTGCCGGGAAGACCAGACAAAAAATACAAATTGTTAGTGCCCCTGTAGTCATCTGCTACATCCTGGGCACTGCTTCCAGCCCAGAGCTGCCCTGTGGCCCGGTGGTTGAAAGGATGAGGAGATCTTGCTGGTGACACATCGTGTTCTGCTGTCTCAATGTGCCTTCAGAGCTCCTCAGCACCCCTTCAGCCTCCTGTGGAATACAAACATCCCTGTCTCTCCCAAACTTGTGGGATCTTGGCAGGTTCTGAAGGCCTCTGCCTCTCAACGTGAATGAATGATTCTCAGGTGCCTGAAATATGGGTGGGTATGAGATTTTTTTCTCTGTGCTGCTTCTTCTGCTAAGGGTCCTTTGATCTTTCAGGCTAGGAAGCCTTACTCTAATAAGCCAAGGTTTGTTTGTTTTGCTGAAGAAACATCAAAGAAGGTAAAGACCTCTTGGGTTGTATAAGAAATAACTAGACATGATCCTAACCTTATATATATGCAATGGCTGATCAGTTTGTCTGGAAGGAATCAACACAGACTCATCACACTTAGAGAACTGAACAAAAGCAGAGCAGAATTATTGAAAGCAGCAAACCCCAGGCTGTGCATCAGGTGAATCAATCCAAGGAGAGCTGCAGTGAGGAAGTCAGTGTAGGTTCTTTAAAGCCTATCTTTAGGCACACAAAGGTGTGCAGGTTGCTGCACTATAATGTCTTCTCCCAATCTGCAATACTTAAAAAATTACAATAGATTTATCGTCAATCAGCACTAATAACAGTCGTTGAAGGACTCTTTGCCAGCCTTTTTGCACGGTGCTGGAAGTAATCAGCTCTGTGTAAAGGTAATGTGCGTGGAATGCAACGTTCCCCTGGGGAATGATTTGTCTTGCCACATTGCCTGGCCCATACCCTTCAGGTATACTTTCCTTAGCTGTGATTGCTTTGCAAATAAGGATATTTGCTTTCACGAAGCTGCTTAAATGCTGCTGTGAGTATGAGCCTGGGGTGGCGGCTCATTCAGCTTTTAGTCTGAAAGATTGTTACAGCACCAAGTGAGCTGTTGGAATAAGTCCTTCTGGCCCTTACCTGCTCTGACAGATGTGGAAAAGGATTAGAGAGTATGAACTGTTTTCTCTTTTAGCTTGCACATGGGGTGAGAGAGGATATCTGCTTTAGCTTAGAAATGCCTTTTCAATTGGACAGAGCTATTTGCACCCTGACTTGCTCTAGTGCACTTCTGGAAGGTGTCCTTGAGAGATATATACCTTCCCACAGATATGTGGACACCTTTCCAGACACAGAACTGGGCAGCAGTGAACTGAACTGGGTACATGGTAAACACTCTTGCTTACTGTGTAAGGTGTTAATGTTCTGTGGTCTTTGTTTGAATGGCAGCACCTTGCAGTCATCACCGGAGTTGAGCCTTGCTAAATTCTGCAAAGGAACAAAAGTGGAGCGATAACTTTGGTTTACAGCTGAGATCTCTGTCAGATCCAGGTAATTTCTGTGAGGCTGTGCAGCCCATACACAGCTGAACTGTGATTTGAACCAGAGATTCCAGCAGTGTCTAGTTCTCTTGACACAAATGAAGGTGTCTCACCATCCTTGTCAGAAGACTTTCTAATGCACAGAGCAGAGCTACCACGCTGAGGACTCTTTCTCCTGGACTACTTACACCTTTTTCCAGGTGTGCATGGTCATTTTCTGAGGAAAATGGAGCACAGCATCTGTCTGCCACCTCTGTACACTGCTCTCCCTGCTGGTGAATGGGTGAGCCTTGAGCAGAGCCAAGTCAGTTCCTGGCTGCTCTTTCTCAGTGTGGCCATCAGTAATGCTCAGTGCAAGAACAAGGGGAAAACTTGGAGTCTGGTGGTGACTCTCAGAAAAAATGTTTTCTGTCTTATTTTTGAAGGGATGGAACCTGAGGTCGGTGCTTATACAGGGCTTGTGCCCAAATTGCAGGATATCCCTGAGCCACTCTCCTGCCCAAACTTTTTTCAAGTGTTGTGAAGTTGAACTGTGTGTAATGTCATGTCCTGATAACTGTTTCACTTAGCCAAACTGCAGCTTGTGTTAGCTTGTGAATAACAACCCTTGTCATCATTGGCAATTCATTATGTCCTGGAGTCTTGCTGTGTATCCTGTGTTTACCAGAATCCCTTATAAATATTGCTCACCTACATTTTGCCAAGGCATGTATTGTGTTCTGAAAGCCCTGAGTGCATTGAGTAAGTTCAGAGGACATTGGAGAAGGTAAAGAAATACAGGTTTTGCTCTTTAGGATTAAAGCCTCCAGGGATCTTAAAAGTCTTCCCTTGAGTTTACAGAACTTTATCATTCTATATCCTCAGCATCCATCCTGCACATGAAATATTCAGAGACCTCTCTGCAAGAATGCCCAGCTCTGCCAGCATATTTGGTCATTCCCTTTCTCTTGGGAAGTTCTGCTTTGCATGAAAAAATTAAATGCACCTGGAAACATAAAATGAGAGCTGTGGAAATGGACATGAGCCAGTAAGAGTTTTGTATTTTTTACATTATTGTATTTATATTCCTAGGTATTTGTATATTCACATATATATTTCTATATACTTATATAAGAATATATATTTTCATTAAAACCCAGACAATGCACTTATTCCCAAAAGCCGTTTAAATGCTGCCTGTCAGAAGCTGGAATAGCACCCCTATGCTAATTTAACAGGGGTGAGATGGCTGTCTCCCAAATGCTAAAGAAAAGGACTTTATAAACTGGAAAAGTTGGGTCCTTGGTAGGAGAAATGACATTCTAGGACTTCTGCTTTGAACATGGTTATAGGTTTTCAGTGAAATGTCTCTTGTTTCTCCACAACAGGGGAATTCAGCTTGGTGTATTACCTGGTGTGGGGCTGTAGCAGAGCAGGGTTGCACACACCCACCAAGGGGTCAGGGCAGAGTGGGAAGGCAGTTTCAGCATGGAAATTTGGGTCGTTTGTCACCTGGGAGCAGACATCTCCACCAAATCAAAATATCAGAGCAGGCGATTGTTAAAAGTTCCAGCCACTGGCAAACTCATGAAAGCAGAGCTGAGGTGTACACACTGTGGATCTGTTGTGTATCTCCTCACTTGTATTAAAGATTGATTGAGCTGCACCAGCCTATCTTAGCCCTCGTCTGACTCGGTGCACTCTAAAACCAATATAAGCCTGTAAACCTATTTACCCTTCCCATCTGGGAATGCATTTTTGAAGATGGCAGTTTGATGTTCATTAAAATTAAAAACAGAAAATAATATTAGATAATGCAGTGCTTTTCCCTTGGCAACATAGGGCTGGCACCTCCTTTATGTTTCAGTTTGACCCTTTGTGTTGTTTTGAGAAGATGTAATTTTTTTCCACATTATTTTGAATATTTTCTCTCATTGCTCCTCATACTACTTGTGCATCATCTTCACCCAGTTTTTCTTTTCCTATTCAGATATTTTTGAGAGGACAGAATACCTAAATAGAAGAATTTCACAGCTATTGGCCTCTCATTTAGCATATAACAATTGCCAGTAGAGAACACTGGACTTGCTGTAGAACAAAGAAGAAAAAAGGAGATGCAGCTGTCAAGGTACAAAAAATGTTTCTTTCATGATGAGCATCACTGTGGCTGTTTGGGTCTAAAATAAGAACAATAATGCTAATTTTTTAGATATTATATGCTGGTTACAGCTACAGAGATGTGTTTCCAGTGTTTGATCAGTAACTGCAGGATTTTTCAACCTAGCAAAAGTCTGGCTTACCTCAAGTTCTGAAACTGGGCTTATTTCTCTTGAAGAGTAAGAACTAGAAATGAATAGCAATTTTTAAAATGTTGAATATGGAAGATAGTGCTAATAAAGCTGTAGCCCCAGGACTGGAGCAGTTACAGATTCAGAAAGGCAATATTTCAATATTAACATGTAGAGACCCTTTACAGAACATCAGGATTATGATAATGGAACAAATGTGTGCTGGGTGTTCAGCTGTCTCGGGCCACTGCTGTTCCAGCAGTGCTGCTGATGTACAACATAAAAGAAAGAGTGCTCTGGTTTTTTTGTTCTTTGTGGAGAATTGTTGCTAAGCAATTGGGAAAACAGTAAAGCAAAAGATATGAAAGCATAATTCACTTTGTAAACAATAAAGATCTTTACAATTTTGGAAGAAACTGCAGCAATAATACATAACATCAGAAAGGAGAAGCTCTACAGAACATCAATAAAACATTATTCAGGCCCATTTTTTTTTAAGAGTGCCAGAAGATTGACGACTTGATGCTGATGTAGAATTGAGTTACCATCATTGATATCAATCATTCCCCTACCATGGTTTGCAGAACCTAAAACCACAATGAGGTTAGAGAGGAATGCACACGTTCACAGTGCAGATATATTTCACCAGGGTAACTTTATCACATCAAAACTCTTGACAAGTTTGCTGGTGGGGAAATTTTCTTCACATTAATATGACTTTGTACAGTTATTCCTTAACAGATGGTTTTGCATTGTTTAGTTTTGTTTTTCAAGAGTGCAAATAAACATCTGTATTGCAGTGACTTTTGCGCATGAATTAGCACAGGCATCATTGATTTTTCAAAGACAGCAGAAAATTTCCTGATCTTAGCCAAGGCAATTTCTTGCTTATCATTTTTCCAAAAGGTGTTGACTCCCTGGTTGGGCATGTCCAGCTCAGCACCTACCTGGCTGTTCTGCAGCATTATTCCCTGTATCAATCCTTGTCTGATTAAACTGATGTTGCCCTTTAGAAATCGATGGAGTTAAGTCATTTTACATTGCCCGAGGATCTGTTCTAATGTGGAAATACTTCCTTTTCTGTCAGCTGGTGTTTTCATCTGGCTTGGAGGTGAGTTTGAAGGCTGCAATATACTTTTATCTTTTAAATCAGCTGCCAATACATTAAGAAAGGGTGGCATAATCTGTTCTCCTGTCATCTTTATAAAAAAGATCTGGTCTTTGAAACTCCCAAAACTGGGAGTCCACAACTGCTCAGTGCTCCTGGGTACTTTCTGAGAGATTGCTCAAGCCAGCTTCATGTGTTTTGCACAGAGAGATGTGGAAAGATGTCACATCTTTCATCTGGGCCTGTGAAATTTTGCACAGAAACTTTATTTCTGCCTGTGGTTGCTGTATTTCACTACAAATTATTCTCCTTCAGCAAATTTAGGGGAGAAAACCCCAACATTCCTTTTCAAGTGTGGATTCTGGCATCCTCAACTGAGCCAGCCCATGCTGTGCTGCTGCCTTTTCTTTCGTCCTGTTCCTCTGCTGGTTTGCTCCAGCCATGGGGATGGGATGGGATGGGATGGGATGCTGGACTTTTCCAAGCTGCATCCCCTTTGCCTCCACCAGAAAGGAGATCTGCAAACACGATTGTAAATCCTCAGATGAGTGACAACATTTAATGCTGCCAGGAAAGCAGCATAAATGGGATCTCGGGTGCTAAACTTTTAATTAAAGGTCTGAAATTAAATTCTAACAAGTTGCCACGTAGCCTTATGATCCTCTGAAACCAATGGCCCAAATCCTGTTGATTACAGTGGATCCAGGCTTTTTGCCTCAGGTGTTTCTGCTGCACTCACAGCCTCAGAAATGCTCAGGATGTCACAGTGTCTGTTCACTTGGTGAAGAGCCTTCCAAGTTCACAAGGAGGCAGAACAAAAAAATACTTTGGGTTTTGGCCATCTACAGACAATTTGAATGTTTGTTTTTTGAATTTTTGCATTGGGTTTTGTATTTTCACTAAACAGCAGCAATTCAGATTTTATTTTCCACACAATTGTGGTAATATAAAGAGTTTGTTTGGAACATAGGTGAACTCATCCGTGACAAATTACATGGAAACTATGGAAACACTTTGCTTAATGGAGTACAAGGTCAGGCTGTCTCATACTAAGAAACTAATCATTCCTCTGCTTTTTTTTCACAGAATTTCTTGAGAGGTAGGAAAAAGAGGTTAACATCAGTAGGACATGGGAAGACTACATAGTGGAATTGATTAGACCTAGATGAATTAATCATTGAGAACAAGTCACCTCAGAAATTTAATTTTTTTCTTTTTTTTGATTGCTTCCCCTTGTGTGAGAAGAAGTGTTCACAGAAAATGCTGCTTTTCTTATCAATTACTGCTTGAATTCACTTTCCTCTTCAAGCTGTTCCCACACAGTCCATAGCTCTGCCTTCCTCAAGTTTATGTTATAGTTGGTATTTCTTAGTGTTGCCTGGCTGAAGGTCCTCCCATATCCTTTATCTGAGCTGGTATGAACTAGGAATGCACATCCATTTTCATGAGCATCCCCACTAATTTTTAAGGCCAGAAAACTTGCAAGGATTTGGTTTCTGCTGACTTTCTCATTTAGGGTTATAGACATAGGCACACCTGGAGCTTTTCTCTCTAAAGCTGCTTATGTGGGGATGAATGATGCATGCAGGGAAAGGATAACTTAAACCTGGGAAGGAATCTTGGGTTGCCATTCAGATTCCTGTGATTAGACCCTCTGGCTTGTATACTTAGAAGGAGCATGAATCACCCACTTGAAGCTTTTCTGTAGCTGAAATTGACTTCCCTGCAGGTTGATTCAAATTGCCACAGCCTTGTCAGCTTCCCCAGGGTGAGTTCATCCACATTTTCTTCAAGGAAAATAAGCTCATATCGAGCACCATTAATAACTTCACTGTGTGTGGGGATGTGTCCACATCTGCTCCACTCCCAAACTTCAACCAAAAGTATTTCTGAGGCACAGCACAGGCTTGTTCTCCTTCTGCCACCCCCTCTACCTCCATCTCAGCAACCTCCTTCTCCAGGCAGATGGCTCCCACCCCCTCCCAGTTCCCCTTGACACCCTGCCAACACCATGCCCAGCCACCCCTGTCATCTGCCTCTTGTGTCTAACCCAGTTCCCTCAGATATGACAGACTACAGTCTCCTCTTTCTCTCTAAAAAGAAACACTGCACCAGCATGTCCAGGAAACCTGGTCAGACAAATGGGGATGGGGATCAGAGAGCGGGTGCAAGGCTTTCCTGTGGAGGTTTTTTGACTTTCCAGCCAATATAACTGACTTTTTAAGGGTATTTTTTCTTCCTGTTAGAAAAGAAAAAAAAAAAAAGAAAAAAAAAAAGAAAGCAAACACGCCCTCACTTCCTCCTTCCAGTCTGGTTAGAAATGCTGCTGAAGCACAATGTGGGAGTCGTAGTTCAACACTTGGTGCATCCATTCTCTCACGAGGCTTCCTGACCACCTCCCACCAGAGCACCTTGCCAGCCTCCTGTATCCTATCGCCATGCTTTCCATAGGAAACTGAGACTGGAGAGGTGGAAAGAGCAAGCGGCATTTCAATACCAAGCCAGTCACCTATCATTTTTTTGGCTTAAATCTGATAACTTTCCAGAACAGAAATGCTTTGGTTTTCCATTTTCTTACTCCATTGATTTTTTTTTTTAAAAAAGTAAAATCGTTTTATGGGAAAAAAGACCCTAACAATCACAAGGTATTTTCATTCCCTCAATTTCTCTTCAAAATGTTTTTATGAACTTTAGGAGCAAACTGGTTTCTGCAACATGTAAGGTAGCCTTAAAAGTGACTTTTTTTTTGAGATATCTCTCTAAGATCTGCTGGTTCCAAGCTCAATAGGGGATTTTTTTTTTGTCTTTGGTACTCCTGAAGTCCCCTGATCACAGCACCCTGGTTAAGTTTTCTTTGTGTGTTAAACAGCATCGTGTTCTCATCTCCCAGCACCAGACTTGCAAACAAACCTTTGCAAATTGGCCCCAGGAGAACTTGGGGAATTTATAATCAGGATCACAATATAATCTTCGCTAAAGTGTCCTCATATGAGGTTTCACATTTGAAGTTCGACACGTCCCTGTCTAGCTCAGGGAACAATTTGGGACTACTTCTGTCTTTAAACTCATGGCTATAAAGTACACTTAATCCATTGCCTCCCACTGGCACACTGGGCTTCCAGTGATCTGTTAGGCAACATTTCATCCCTTCTCTTCATCGATCTCTTGTTCGTTTAATGTATTTTCCATCCCTCAGTCCTGCAGCAATGTGATTTCTCAGTTGTGTTTGGCATAGTGGTACTGGAGAAGGCAGGTTTTAGAAACAATCTTTGTTTTCCTTACTTTTTTAATACCTCAATATGGAAGCTCTGTCAAAAGAATAGTGCTACTACTGCAGAGGGTTCTAAAGTGTTTTTAGAGAGACTCTTCAAGATTTCTCAGTGCTTGATGTGAGTTTCAGAAGACACAACCCCAGGTAAGGGAGCTAAGAAACAGAGGAAAAGACTGCTATAATTTGTCACAATGCAATATACATACATATTATCACAGTAATAGATATTTATCTGTGCCTTGAAAGCGTGCCAGTGGGTGTGGAGAGGTGTACTCATGCTGCATTCCTTGGTGTCGTGGCCTCTGGGGCAGGGGACAGTTGTTCTTTGGGTTTTCATTTTGCTTTCATTTGATCTCCATAAAATTACCAATGAGAAACGTCAGCTTAACTTTTCATGGTTGAAACTGTGCTAACGTTTGAAAACCTCACTAATTCCATTTATCAATGTAAGAGAGGCCAGGTTGGATGAGGCTGGGAGCAACCTGGTCTGTTGGAAGGTGTCCCTGCCCATGGCAGCAGGGCTGGAACAGGATGATTTTTAGGGTCCCTTCCAAACCAAACCATTCTGTGACTCTGTGATTAGAAGTGGTCACAGGCACACTGAATGAGCTGCTTTCTTCTGAGACACTGAGCTGTTATCAAAGAGTCTATAGGGTTGAAAATCCCATCACAAAAACCATAAACAAGGACTTCATGACTTTCAAAAGCAGCTTGGTGTTTGGGTCACAGTTGATACACTGAAAATCAGTGAGACTTTTGTTCTTTAGAAATTTAGGTTAAAAACCCCCTCCTATACTATGTTTGATGCTAAAGCTGAGATAGGCAAAATCCCAAAGGTGAGAGGTGAGTTCAGGAAGACAACATCAGTTTCAGTTTCCCCAAAACTGAAACAATGATCAGCCAGGCTGTGGTTCCCACTTTCTCTAAAATTACTGAATCTCTTGAGGAAAGAACTGCATGAAAGGCCTTGATGTTTTTGCTTATGTCTAATTTGCCCAGGAAGTCTTTATAATATGCTATAGATTTTCAGTGGTTTTTACCCTCAATTCTGCTTTTAGTTTCAGCTTGGACAATGTAAATTTCATTGACCTATTTTTAGCCACATAGTATTTTTGTTGTTAATATGCAGCAGCCTAGAAATAGCAGTGGGAATTGAGAAGAAATTTTAATTTACAGGACTCGATAAACCTTACCAAGTACAACTGTTTGTATTTTGTATTTCAATTTACTGAAGGTGCACAGAGCTGTCCTCTGTAGCTTTTACACAAAAAATGTCACATTCTTAACAAAGATGTAAAATGCAAAAGAAAATGCAGAATAATAAATTCAGACCTGTGATCAGGGTCTTTCTTTCCTAAAACTCTTTTCTGAAGAGTTAAGTGATAATGCTATTCGAAAGAAAGTGAATAACTAAACACTATCTTACAGAAACAGCTTTTTCTGGGATTCTATTTAACCAGCTTTGTTTAGAAAGCTCCCTACTCCATGATGTAGTTTTAATGACATTTAAATTTAGCATTCATATTGCAGGACAAGGAGATGGCTGCCCCTGTGCAGCAGGGCCCCCAGTTTCCACACAGGCGTGAAGTCAATAAAGATTCTGCTCATGATACCACGGGTAGTAACCATGAAAGGAAAGGAAAACAACACCCTGCTTGCCCCCTTGTTGCTAAATAAGTATTTGGTGAATTAATAACTGCTCTTTTTTAAAAGCAGTTAGGTTAGCATAAAAAGGGAGAAAAATAATCACTTTGTTCTGGCTGGGGCAGCAACCCTGCTGACTGCCTGAGTGTGACAAACAGCAAGGGTGGGAGAGGGAGCAGGCAGAATATTCATTGTTTTCCCATTGAGAAAGAAGGAGGGCAGCCTGGGAACCAGTATTTGGAGTCCGTGTAAGCCATGATTGCTGCCTATGATCCCCTTCAGCCCCACCCAAAGACCCACTCAGCCGCTCTCTGGGAAGCTGGTGTATCCAGTTACCCATCCTAGGTCACTTCTTGCAAGAGGGAGCTCTGCCTGCTCTGCTCACCAGCTGGCACATTGCCATGGCCCAAATGTCATTCCCCATTCACCTGATTTCAAGATGTGACCCTTGGGTATCAAAGACCAGGTGCTATTGGTTAGGAGGAGAGGAGAGGTGGCATTAGCAAACCCATTGCTGGAGCAGGTTGAGTTCTGGTAGCCATCCTGAAAACAGAGATTTGAAAACGTAGGAAAGAGCTACAGAAGCGTCTGTAGACGTGGGACTGTACCCTGGAGAGGCTGAGCTTGAAGGTGAGTTAGTTTTCCCTCTCTGCAGATGGATGGCCTCTGAGACCAGGGAATGGTCTTCAAACTAATGAAGACAGAATGTGGTCAAAGAAGTGGAACAGGAAACTCAGATGAATTCGTGCTGAAAACAGAGAGCGTGATTTTGATAATAATGATTATTGAGAACTGAAACTGCTTATGAGGAAATACATAGGAACATCATCATCCTAGACTTGATTAATCAGCCTTCTAAAACATGGGCTAGAACTTCAAAGAAACTGGGTTTGATGGTGGTTTTGGGGTGGAGGATCTTTGGTCCCCAAGCTGTAAGATGGTACAAGGCTCTAAACAATTCTGTGCACTTCTTTATAGGAAACACTTCCTTAAGCCACAACATTATTTTCTTTACACACTTGGGGTATTTCTCTCTGTCCTGGGATGAATAAAATGCTAATCTTAATGTTCGGTTGTTTTTCATTTAAAATTGCAACATTTGAGAGAGATTTTTTTTCCCCCCTTAGAAACTTATGCCTTTTCTCTGGTTTTATGGCCTGGAGGTTTTTCTCTCCCTTTTTTATTTATCATCTCATATTGCCATGGTTTGAAGATGTACAGCAGTGACGCAGGCTGCTGTAGGGTTTTGGTTCTTTGACTGGTTTCTATTTTTAGAGTGTTCTTAGTTGCACTGAAAACAGGCAGCAGCAACTGTATTGGCCCCAGTATCTGGCACAGTTTTTGTCAGAGATACACTGCGAATAACACTTCTTGTCCTATATTTAGGGACTATGAAGAACAGGATCCTTTTAAAGAACCTACTCTACCTGTATAAGCAACAGGTCTTGTGGGTGCCCTGATCTGCCCCTGGGCAAAGGAGACCAGAATTCACCTGGCTCAGCATCTTCCCTGAGGCACAGTGCTGTGACCAGCTGTGTTAGCTCCCCTTGCAGGAAGCCAGGTGAGCTCTGCTGCTGCCCAGCTGGCACCACACACCAGGCACTGGAGCACACAGGCACGGCTTGGCAGCCCAGAGGACCAGCCTGCCTGCTGCTTCTGCCCAAAGTCTGATTAAAAAGTGGGATGTCTCCTCCAAGAGCTGGAGCAGCTCCGCATCTCAATCCTCAGAGCAATTAGAGATGACAGAAGAGCCAGGATTAGCTCTTGCTGGCAGAGCAGTGCCTGTCCTTCAGCTTGCCAGAGTCCAGCTGAGCATCCTTCATGCAAACAGCCACAGACTCTTCTCTTTGCCAAAGCAAAAAAAAATTGAGGCTAATTTTATCCCAAGGTGTAGTGGGATCACCTGAGCATTCCCAAAATTTTCACTGGTCAGAATATACAAATTTTTTTTAATCCTTGCTCAGTACCTGGTATAGCTTTTTTATCAGTTTGTGCTTCAGAGGAATCAGAAATTCCCAGTTCTACCCTTTCCTGCAGCCACCTTCTGTTTAACTCAAACACCTCATAGGAGAAACCTTCACTTGGGATAAATAAAATGAAGTAATTTTGTTAGCAGTTTCCTGAAGAAGCTTTGCCTGTGAAAGATTTCTTGAAATTGATTTTCCTGGTATGTGGTTTCCTTTTTTTATCTTGAATCTCCTCTGAGATTTTGTCTCTCTATTTTTCCCTGGATTACCTGAAGTAAGAAACTTTTAGCTGAGCTGCATTTGAAGAACAAACACCAGTATTAAGAAAGAAAGATTCTGCTTGAGACTGTAATTTCTACCATTTAAAAATATTACTAAGGTTTGTATCAGAAAACCCCCAAGCTCATAAGAGTGAACAGAGCTAAGTGAAAGAAAATGCAGGCTGAGTGGTGGTGTGGATTTTGAGTAGATTAAAAAAGGTTCTTTTTCCCATCCAATGTGAAAATATTGTCTATGCCAGGCATTTAACGCTAAGGTATTTAATTCTGTGTACAGCTGCCCTGGGTGAGGGAAGAGTCTTGTACAAGTTGTATTATTTTTCACATTTTCCTGTGACTCCTCTTCCCAGTCGTGTTCCCAGGTCTTGCCTGGTTCCTGTGGGTATTTTGAGCAGTGATTGGCACTGAGCAGACCATGTCCATATTACAAGTGCAGGTCCAGGCCCTTCCCTGGGGTCAGGCTGGTGGCCCAGGGCACCCTTGTGGGCACCAGTCAGGCACCGTGAGATTTACCTGAGGGAAAAGCTTCAGCCTGCCCTCAGACTCCTTCGTGCCACGTGGAGACATCAGACACAGTCCAGACAGTGAACTGACAGCTCTGTCCCCAGCAATGTCTGTCTTAAGCCAAATCTACTTAAGTCTGCCAAGAGACAACGATGTGCTCAGAATCTGCACGGAGTGTGGCTCCCAATATGTTGTATTCCACTTTATATTCTGGTTTTATCACCCTTTTCCCATCACAGACCAAGCCCATCATGGGTTGAGAAGTAGAAGAGAGAACCTCACAGTCTTATTTCCCATCTTGGATCAGGTCTCATGGACATTTGCCTTGTGACTACCCTTAAATAATTCTGTCTAGCATCTGATTTAAAAATATCTCAAAGTCAAGCTTCGTGCAATATCATCTGTTCAAGGCAACACCCAAACTGAACTGCAACTGTACACTCCGTGCCCCTGCTTGTTTCTGAGGAGGAGTGAATTTAGTACAGGAATGGAAGGATTTCTGCAGATTCTGTATCTCCTCTCTAATAAACTTCTAGTTTGAGATGTGTTCTGGACTTGTAAAAGGCATGAGGCCTCTTAACTTTTACGGTTTTTTGTAGTTGTCCTTATTTATTGCTACTCTTGCTTACCCATCTTAAATCTAAATGTCCCATGGCAGTGTATTTTGCCCTAACTAAAAGCATAATAGGAAGTTATTGAAAACAGGTTTTTTGTTATTTCTTTAGCTTCATTGCAATGTTATTAATTATTAATAGAATTAATTAGAATACCCTTCTCCATATCAGTCCTATATCAGGCCTTAAAATTTTTCCCACTATCCAGTATTTTCCATCTTCCCATTCACCTGAATTGCTGTTTTTACCCCTCCTGCTCCTCTCTGTGCATCCCTAGTGACTGAACATGATCCTAATGTTAGTTCCTGCCTGGCACCCCCTTCCACAATGAAATACATTGTGAAACTCTCAGCAGAGACCACTGTTGTTGTTGTGTGTGATGAAACAGGCAGTACTTGGGGTTAGGTATGGTAGTTGCCTAGGTAACACCTTGGTAATAAATGAATAATATTGCCTTGGTAATAAATGAATAATTTGGGTCAGAAGGGATTTCAGGAGGTCTTCTAGTCCAAAGCAGGCATAGCACCCCAGATGTAGTCTCACAGGCACAGAACAGAGGGGAAGGATGACTACTTTTAACTCAGTGTCTATACTTGGTTGTTTGCCCTTGAGGGAGGCTGCAATGGAAAGAAACACCAACAATTACTTCTTGTCCAGAAATCTTCTGTTGCACAGAGCCCCAGGTGGGAGTAACAGCCAGGATAGGGTGTGAAAGCAGCAGTGCTGAGGAAGTTTATTTAATGCTCCCTTTGGTGAGGGCTAGAGCTGTGGATGCAGCAGAACATCACACAGCAGGGTACAAAGTGTGTGTCTGTCCTCCCCATGGGCTGCAGCCCTTGAGAGCCCTCACATCCTCAGGGCAATGAGTTTTGTACTTCTGAGCACCAGAAAGCCATAACTGAAATCCAAAAGAGGTTGTTTCATACTTCATTCTAAACTTCTGCCTAACACAGACCAGATAATTCCTCCCAGTAATTCCTGCCCTGTGTGTTGCATCTCAACCTCTGTTTCAGCTAGAACAGACCTCTCAGATACAGAGATTGACTCATGTTTTAACAACACTGCGAAGTAGATGAAACAAGGTACCTTCAATGAGGAGCTGGCAAAGATGGAGGGAGAAGAAGGAGAGGATACCTGCACTGATGCAGTGAAAATGGCGAAATCTCATTTATTTGTTGTGCTTATCTCTTATATATGATAAAATAGTTTACATTCCAATTGTTACCAAGATTTTGCCTAATTGGCTCATTCTTTCAACCTGTCTCTAACACACTCTATAATTGGTATACTTACAAAAAACATAGATTAGACTAATTTCAATTGCGTCACAACTCAGGCCTTTACAGGACTTTGCAGGCCCTACTTAGGCCACAGTTTGGACAAGGCTGGATTGTCCCACTTCTGCAAAAACACTCCATGTCCCCGCTCAAGGAGGTATTCTTCTACACTATGAGGTGCAGGATTTGCCACTTCCCTTGATAACCTTTTTAATCTAAACAAATCCCTGAATGGGAGAATAGGCTTCAGACTATTACAGAATAAACTAGAACTTTAAAATATTCTATGAAATATTTTAAAATAGCTTTGACAACTATTTGGAGCTTAATCTTAGAATTCTTTATCTGGAAAAAGGTGTCTTGACATCAGCAGCAGACCTGGCAGGCACTGTAAGACCATTTCATTTCACTAATACTGTAATTGCTCCACTACCTTAAGATTATTCTTATAGACATTAGCCTCTACAGTAATGCAGTACGTGACTGGTATCAATGCTATTAATTAATAATATTTATTAATTTAATGTCATTTGGTAACATGCTGACCCAGCATGCAGATGCCAGTCAGGAAAAAACAATCAAACCCCCAATCCAAATGACAAAACCTTGATGGATGATGCTTTTGTCATGAGCACTCATTGCCTATGCAATTGTTGATAAATCCAATGCTTTTTCTGTGTCATTGACCAGCAGCATGAGACTTCTGTTCTCTCATGTCAGTAGTTTATAAAATGTCATGTGAACATTCCTTTTTTACACCCTGAGTTCTGGGTGAGACCAGATGAGGGCTGGACTTTGGGAATACTTGAGCAACCTGATCCAGTGTAAGGTTGGAATGAGATGGTGTTTAAGGTCCCTTCCAAGCCACACCTTTCTGTGATTCTATGATATTTGTGCATCTACAGCACCCATCTGGAGACCAGCTGTTCAGCAAACAAGGGTTGCCACAAAAATTTGAGGAAAATTATGCCATGGACAATTTTCTCGAAGTTGTTGTTGGTACACATGATAGGGATGTCCTGTATTCCTCAGGGTATCCAGTAATCAAATCAGTCTCAGATCTCTTTCTGTCTCAGGGCTGAAGTTCTAGACTACATGGAGCTGTGGCACGGAGCAGGTGCGAAATCTCAGAAGTGTTTGAACTATATAAGCAAACAGAAGAAAAGGGGTAGAAGGAAATGTGGAAATTTCTGCACAGACATGTCACTCAGAGCCAGAGAAACCAGGGTAATTGTTCTTTTTGAGAGATTATTAAGATGTAGTGGAGTCATTGCTGTATTTCATTCCCATGACTGGAGCTTCATCATAAACTCCTCTGTGTGGTGACTCCAAGCTGTTCTCTGTGAGCAGAGGCAGAGCTGTGCCCCCTGACAGCAGAGGACTTGGCTGCAGCACAGGTAGGATTCCATCCAGGAATGTGATGCTGGTACCTGCAAGGATCTTTCCACTTGAGTTCATTTAATGGTTATAAACTCCTGATTTCTGGATACCTTTACTTCTGGGAATTGCTTACGCAAATAAAGATGTGCCCTACAAGACTGTTAGTGTGATCACAGCTGAAAAGATGTTGGGTACAAGAATAGGGTCTGAGATTATACCAGAAACTCTGCAGTATCTCCTTGCAGTTTTAGTTGGGGTGATGTTGGTAAGTGCACCCCATGCCCCTTCATTTTTTTGTTCACCATTTTTTAGAAAGTAAAATATTTAAGCACTTTTCCAGCACAGACAGGTGTCATACCTGGTTTAAAAGCACACCCCTGGAAAACTCCACATGGAAACACATTTCTGGTCAGTCCCAAGGACAGCACAATCTCCATTTCACAGTTAAGAGTCTCTAGTGATGGAGATACCAGGGCAAAACGGGTTTTTTATTATGATAACCCAGAAGTGGATTATAGTACCAGAAATAGTTAAAAGCCACGCCATGAGAATTTCCCAGAGCCTCTGTCATTCATGTGAGCCTGCATTTTCCTCCAGGTTTATACAGGGTAGTAACCCTCTCCAAAAATTGCTTCTTATGAACATGTTGAAACTGCTTTAGGGGGAAGCAGTTTGATCAAACAAGTGCATTCAGACTTGCCCTTTGCAGTGCCCACGGAGCTGGGATGACACACAGCTGGCACATCTGCATGGTGAGAGAGAAAAGGCACTTTTCCAGCTGCAAAACAACTGTGACTGGATTTGTAAGCTGCAGCATAGGACTGATCTTTGCAGTCAGTCTGGTTCAAGGCAAACCTTCCAAAAGTATTTGTACCTGTTCATTTGTGAACCCAGAAGCAATTTTCCACTCACAGTGTGAAATTCAATTCCTTCTTCACCCAGATGAAAGTCTCATCCTCTTCAGCATGCCAAAATGGCCCGGCAAAGAGATGCCACCACCAACAGGTGTCATCCTGCTACCAATTCCATTGAGTTCAAGCTGTTGGAGTTACCTGGTTTCATCTCCTGCACGGAAAAGTTTATTTTTCTTGGAGCCAGGTCCTTCGTGATAGAAATGGAGCATATATTTTATTAAAATATCTTATCTTCACTTGCAAGGGTCAGATGATGGTATATAGTGAAACATTCTGCTCCAACACTTAGTTATTGTCGCCATTCAAAATGTCTTATTCTATATTTGGATTTTGCAGATTTAATCTCCAAGGACTGCTGTATTTGCTGGTTTGAAGTGTCCTTTGCATGAGACCTGTTTCCACTCTTCCTGTCTCTTTACTTCATTTAAATCACACCCTAATTTTCTCTCTGATAAAGAAAACAGCATAAATGGAAATCAAAATTTCTGTTCCATGAAGGATAATGGGTAGGGATATTTACATTAATTCGGTCAGAGCACAACTTCTGTTAAACTACTTCAAAATGCAGATAACCCGTTGGAGCAACATTAAACTGCAATGTTTTAATGTGACTCAAATATTTTAGTTGATGTGTTTCTGAGGGAAATTTCATTTAAATAGATGATTTTTGTATTGAAAACTTCTCTTATGAAAATACAGCTTCAGATGTGAGGTCATGCCATTGTCAAATTACTGCTTTGCTTGGGCTTCTCTTTTCTTTCAAGATGTATCTGTAAGACAATGCCGTTTCTAAACATCCTTTTAGAAGATTTTTCCTCAATGGCTTTATTATTCCATATGTGAAGACATAAACAGAGTCTATGACACCTCTTTACAAAAACAAAGACCTTGTTGGAGCTCTTTATGTTTTGTTCCACTTAGTTAATTTTCTTGCAACAGCGTCTTTTTCTGTACCTTCTTGGTCAATTACACAAATGAATTGCTGGGGAAGTAATTTGCTGTCTGCTTGTGTCATTGCTGTGCATAGTTTGACTTGATTAGACTTGCCATGCCACCTTGCTTCAAGTCTTTCTGCCAGTTACTCTGCCAAATGCGATGCTAATCCATCTTTCCTGAATGCAGCTCGGTGCTTTCATTGTCAGTGATTTTATTAACCAACAAACCACCTCACAGTCACTTGTTGCCCTCAGCTTCATAACATGACCCTCTTGGGATACAAATAACTGCTGCTTCATGAACAATTCTCATTTCTTTTACAAATTGTAGACATCTGTGTATCTTGGTCTCTGCATATTTTCACAAGTGCTTTTCTGCTCTTGTCTCTTGGTACACAGTTGATTGTCAACTCTTGTATAAATCCACAGAAGTTGTTGTTAGTTAGCTCCACCCAACATGGAACTGCTGAGAATTAGGCCCCAGACAATTTCTCCGCCAAATTTCGTACACTTTTCTGTTTGTGTGGCTTTAGCAGTGACTCCATCTTAAAGATGGCCAGGAATGGGTCTATTATGTGGTCACCTCACTGATAAGCCTCTCATGAGGGTGGATGAGCCCAGTGGGAATGGGATCCCTTGGGAGGTGTGGATGTGAGGGAAGGTGGAGCCAAAGACAGTTTGGGGAAGCTGAGGTGCAGACCAAGTCACTGGGGTCCTCCTGCCAAGGTCCCACAGCCACATTTGCCATATACACAAGTGCTACTCTGGCATTTTTGGTGGGAAAACTTTAAAATTTTTTTTGATTATCATGCTTTATTTCTGTATTTATAACCCAGGACCAGGGTCTGAAGGCTGGGACTGTGCTGCCCTACTTAGTCTGTGATCCTTGTATCCTGGTGGTTTTCACCCCGTTCAGGGCTGGGGTGTATCTTGTGGGGAAACTCCATTCTTAGGAGATAGAAGCTTTTGATCTGCCATGGCAGATGGGAACTGTGGAATATCTGATCAAAGGGGATAGGAGCTGAGATACTCTGGATACATGTCCATGAGATGAGATTCAGCCCAAGTGTGCTTCCAGCTCCAGGATATATTTCTCTCTCTATTTTTATTCCTAGGGTGAATTTGTCCAGTTTCTAAGTGACAAATGGCTACTTCAGCATCATTTCTGGTTTCTTTTGCATGTCTGCTGTTCTGCTGACACATAAACTCTTCCCTGGTTTTGGGGAGGGTGTCCTGGATCTGAGTCTCCAGAACTGCTGCTTTCCCCACTATGTTTAATGTACAATATAGAAGGGAACAGCTCCAACAGGAGAATTGTAGAAAGGAGTCACAACCAGCCGAGTGCTTCAATGTAAGGACTTTACCCTAGATTGCAGGAGATGTGCAGGTTCTGAATCTTTACTGACACCTTATGCACTTTAAACTGGTACACTCATATTGAGGAAGAATAATGTTGTGTTTGGGTTGAGCAAAACTTTGAATTCTGCTCTAATGTCAACAAACCTTCCATCAAAATCAGTATATTTCCCTGAAAGGGTTTGGTTTCAGTCAGCCAGCAATTTTTGAAGAATAATCATAATAATTTTATTTCCCTCCCTCAAAAAAATTCTGATATGTTTCCTAATTACATGCTCAAAAATAGATTGCAAAAGATGGTTTAAGACCCAGTTGTAGCAGGTGTGGTGTGAATCTTTCAAAGATCATCTCTTCTTCCAGGTATTAGGATGCCTAACCCAGGATATTGCATAAGTATGTAGGCTATTGATGACAAAGAGAGCACAAGATTGTGCCAAAAATAAACAGAAAAATATAGAAAATTATCTGTCAGCAAAATCACCTCCAAGCATGTTTCAGAATTTTCCATGAGGCATCAGGAGGGATCTTTGACCCAAGCTCAAAAAAATTTACTCTGCCTTTCGTTATGTATCTCAGTCACAGACTGACACTTTAGGTTCATTTCAGCAGCGTCTGTGCCATCAGAATCCAGTGTGAATTCTCCTGTGACAGCATTAGATCAATCATGTTTTAAAGAATGCAAGTAATTGCATCTACTCCATCTTCTGAGACAGTCCAAAACTGACACTTTGGGTTCACTGCAACCTGAGTTGCTAACATGGGTTGGAAGGTGAGAGAAAAGTATCACAAAGTTGTATTTTTAATATTCTTATGTAAAACAAGTTGGTTTCAAGTTAAAAAAAATAAAAAAAGGAATATGAGCAAAACGCTTAAAATCAGTTTTTGAAAAATGGGATAAAATGATAAAAGTTGGGACTTCACTGAATTCAAAGCACTGTTAGCACTTACTGAACATACACTGAGGTTATCATTTTAATGGCTAGGTCAGGGTATTTGAAATACTGGTGTCTGCAATAAGGTCTGTGATCAAGGTCTTTAAAGGGAATCTTGCTACACAGACAGACCTGAATGGAGAGCAGAAAATGCCACTTGGGTCTGATATCTTGGTGAAGGGCTGGTACTTGTGGTCTTCGAGAAAAATTGGTTACAAGCCCAGTGAAAGAGCTTTTCCTCATGCTGTACATGTTCTAAAAGGCTATCCCATTTTGTGCATGTTTGCTAAACCTGCATTTCCTTTTCAGAGCCCTTGCACTGGGATTTCCTGACAAGCCAAGACTAGACCAGGACCAGACTGTGCTTTTCATGGCAGTGGCAGATAATGAATGGAGCACATGTGGAGTGTTTTTGACAGCTGTCTGTTGCTGGCATGTCTTAAAATGAGATTAGGTGTTTTTCAAAATGGAGCTCAACTTCAAATGGGGAAAAATCCCAGGAAGTTCTCAGGTATATATTACACAGAAAGTCAGTCCAGATAATTGCAGTATTTTTTCCTGACCTTGCAATCTTAAGATATATTCCACACCACCTGGCAAGGCTGTGCCACCAGAGAGGAAGGGCAGCGGGAATTTAGAGATTTTCACTGTGATGAATTTGCATTCAGAGAGATTCCCTCTGGCTTTACTGCTGCTATCCTGCTAAGAGGAAAGCTCCACACATTTCTCCTGCTCTTCCCACGTGCCTCAAGGGGCCACCCCTGGGTGGGAAGGTTCTCTAAGGGCATCCTGCAGCTACACCTCCTGAAGGCTTAGCTGAGGGGGATGAGAGACACTGGAAAAGCTATTCCCTTCCCCTCCCTTTCCTCATATCCAGATGGAGCTTAGACCTGGCATTTTGTTCAGGTGGAGGAGAGAACTGAAAGCTGTTGGGATTACATCTTTTCTGTTTCTCAGGATTTCTAGTCAGGATGGACCAGTAAAATTCTTCCAGATAGCAATGGAAAAACAAGGGCCTGGGGAATGGCACAAGAATTGCACAGGTATTAAACTTTCTCCTTCCCACTTCAGTGTTTTCATTAGTCCTTCCCAGGCTTCATCCACAGGTAAAAATGGATATTTGATAGTCACTGGTTGTGTCTGGGCCATGAGTGTAAATCTGTGATGAGGCTCGAGGTAATGAGGACACATCAGGGCAGTTTTGTTTCTTCTTGTTGCCTTAAGCTATTCAGTTTTCTACAAAGAAATGAGAATCAGAAGGTTTTATTGATTAACTTAATTATCTGAATCTGTTTTTCATGTTCCTTTGATGCTGTGAAATCAAAGCACCGCACCCTGCCAGGCACTAAAAGGTCAGATTCGAGGGTCATTAAAAGCAGCAGCATGCTTAATCAGGAGCCCTTGCAGAGCAGCACAGTCACCCCTCCCTCTCTGTACACGATTTATTTTTTAATAAAAATGACCAAGATGGCAGCCCATGTAACACACTGTGCTGTGCTGGCTGCTCTGCAGCAGGGCCCAGTGATTTGCAAACTCTCTGCAGTGTCAATGTCTGTTTGAGCAACCTGGAGCAAGCAGTGCTGCCTTATTGCTCTGAAAGCTCTCTCCAGTTGTGCGAGTCTGAGTCACTCTGGGTACAGGCAGCAGTTGCAGGATTCATTATGCAGATATGAATTTTTAAATGGTGTGTTTTTATTACCTTCCTACACAGAGTCCACTGTTGGGTAGCCCAAGGTACAGGAGCTCACTCCCTGGGTCTTTTGTGGGCTATCCAGCCTTCATCAGAAGATGCTGCCTGGCTGTTTTGGTAGAGTTGGCTTATTGGCTTCAAACAGCAAGGAGGATAGGTGTGGGACTAGATGAACCTTCAGCTTAGTTTTTGTGAGTGTAAACTGCAACAGAGGGAGTTGCAAGCTAAGCTTTTGTCCCACATTGTTGTAACCACAGGAATCCCCTTGTGTGGGATTAATCACTCGAGTTAAGCACAGGGCCTCCTTGATAGGTGGCATGGACCTCACAGCATCATCTTCAGAGCAATTTAGAAGGCAGAATGCCTGTACCAGCTATCCACACATTTTATACACAAAGAATGTGGCCTTGTGTGTTCACATCTTGAAGAGAAACAACCAACCTGCCCTGTGTGGTCTGCTACCTCTCCTTTACCCTCTCAGGTGAGATTCACTGGCCCATCTTCAGTCCCCACAGCCACAGTGTCTCGGGGGGCCCTCTCCTCTCTCCAGCCCTGCCAGCTCCACCTGGAGCTCGAATCCTGAAGCCCCTCAGCAGCTTCTGGCTTGGCTGCAGCAAGCAGAGTCTCAGTGGTGAGGGACAGGTGGTTTGCAGTCATAACCCTGGTAATACAGGTGCGTACCCGGCTTGACTCCTCCTTCTGTAGCAGAGGAGTTGAAATTAGACAGAGCACCTCAGAGCACAGAGATCAGGCTGTGAAACAGGCAGCATGCACCAGAGGACTGCACCTCCTCTATCTTCCCACCTTTCCCCCTCTGGGATAAATGACTATTATGCTAATTTTCATAAAAAGGAGAAGGTTTAAAGTGGGAGAGGGCAGGCAGAGGGTGATGACATGTGAACAATACACGAGTGACAGAGGCACCTGCTGTCCTAAAGCATTTTCAAGTGTTAAAAAGCATATAATTGATGGCAGATGAAAGTTGAAAGAGTGCATGGGGAGCTTTTAAAGTGAAGGGCTGGTGCTTACATGAAGGATTGCCCTTTCATTTCTCTGATCCTGGCAGCCTCCAGAAGAAGTCATATTCAAATGGTGAAGGATTAGGAAAAGAAGTTCCATGTGGTGGGCAAAATAAGAATCACATTTGCCCTTTCCTTTCAAGTCATCCTTTTTCATTCTGAGACTGTGCTAAATAAATAAATCTTCACACTGAGAGCTACCATTTATTGTCTGTGTTTCTGACATAAACCTGTCTCTTTCATGCTCTGTTTTGTGAGCCACAGAGACCTACAGAAAAAACCAGGGAAATGAAATTGTGCATCTAATTTCCTACTGGTGAAGGCAAAGGTTTTCAAGCAGATCTGATGACTGTGGGCAACCACTTTGTGAGAAATCCAAAGGGAACCTGCAACTCAGAAAATGCTGAGCCTTCTGAAAGCTGTCTGCTCAGACAGAATTTGACGGGGGGAGAAAAAAAAGTTTGCTTGGTTTTTTTTTCCATTTTTAAGTTTGCAGATGGAGCTCAGCTCTTGTGGGAGCAAGGCATGAGTAGCGTGGAGATGAGCCAGACACAGGACTGTGGGCTGTGTTGCGACTGCCCCAGATAGATGTGTTGATCCCTTGGTGTGAAGCATCCTCTGCTGTTCCCATCCCAAACAGCTCCTGATCACAGACTAACAGCTGAGCTGTGGTGCTGGTTATCAAAACACTCAGGGAAGGTTATAGAGGAGCCTGCTTTTTATCAAAGACTGAATCAGGAGAGTTCATCTCCCTCTAATTAAACCAAAGTTTTCAGATCAGATGGGTATATATTTTACTGATCTTGTTGCACAAACTTATCCCACTTGTGTGGCCCTGAGACAGAAATATTTGAAGATTATCCTGTGTTTGCTATATGTGCACAAGCTGGTTCAAAGAGCAGTGAAGGCAGAAGCCTCAGATTCGTCTGCCTTTCATTACAAATACCCTACACCAATGAAGTGTCACCATTTTTAGTAGTGACACATGAAGCGTAGCTGTGGATACGTGGATAAGTATCATAGAATCATAGAATAGTCTGGATTGGAGGGGGCCTTAAAGATCATCTCATTCCACTCTGCTGGAATCCAAAATGCAGAGAGCTCTCAGAACATTGGGCCTGCTGGCCAAAACTTAGAATTAAATACAGGTTTGATTTGAGATAACCTTGAAAAAGGCTTCCAAACTTAAATACTAGAAGCAAGAATGTGGATTTGAAGTCAAATTAGAGATGAGTTAAGCTAGATAGAGGAAAGTTCTAGTTAAGCTAGAAAGAGGAGAGTTTAGAGTTTAAGATACAGAAAAAACAGAAGCAGTTATAAAGGTAATAAGAAGTTTTAGAGTGTAATATTGTGGACTATGTGTGACTTTCTGATTGGCTAAGAAAGCCAGCACTGCGACAAACTCATAAGACAAAATATTTGGGCATTGGGTTAAAAACATAAATATCCTTGTTGGCAGTGTTTTTATTGGTTAATAAATCCTTAAAAGGTCTTGTAACTAGAGGTTTTGTGACCTTCTGACCATGCAATGAAGACTGTGAATCCAACTCGTCCTCCCTGCCTATGTAGAAGATAAGAAACAATAAATCACACCATCTAAAACAACTCAGAGGTCCCGTCTCTCATTCAGAAAATTCCTGACACCACTCCTTCTGCTGTGGGCAGGGACACCTTCCACCACACCAGGTTGCTCAAAAGTCCCTCTAACCTGGCCTTGAGCACTTTGTGAGATGGGGCATCCACAGCTTCTCTGGGCAACCTGTACCAGAGCCTCACCACCTTCACAGGAATTAATTTCTTCCTGATATCTTGTCTAAATCTACTCTCTTTTAGTTTGAGGCCATTCCTCCTTGTCCAGTAACTCCATGCCCTTGTCAAAAGTCCCTCTCCAGCTCTCCTGCTGCCTCTTCAGGTACTGGAAGGTGCTCTAAGGTTTCCCCAGGCTGAACTGCCCCAGGTCCCTCTGTCTTTGTAGGAGAGGTTCCAAATCATGAATGAAATCACATCCTGAGGACATGATGTTCTGTGAGCTTCTGAATAACTATGGATATATATAACAAGAAGGATTTTGCTCTCATCTGAAGGACCAAGGCTGGTTAAGCACTTCTTCTGCATTCAAGAATTCTGAGGTGCTGAATGGACTGTGCCAGGATTTGAACTTCTTCTAAAAGTCATTGATTCACTTCAGGCAAACTGTTATAATGACACCAGGTGTTTTTTTATGTGTATCCTGATGTGACTGAAAGAAGGATCTCACGTTTCCAAACCATAGTAGTTCACTACCTCTTGCTTTTTGAGAAGAAGCCTATCCTGCCCCGAAATCAATCCCATATGTCCAACAGGCAGCATTGCTCACAGCATATGAAAAGCGTACAAGGGAAATATTTTGAAAATGTTGCAGCTTGTTATTGCTAAAAATACTATTCACTGTGCTTCTGCCAAGAGAGTTTGGCTTGGCTTGGCTGTACTTCTCCTTTGTGTGCTGGTCCAGAGACTGATAAAGAAATGGGCACCAGGCAACCCAAGTCATCACTTCCCCATGATCCCAGTGCAGGGACAGTCTGGGGACACTGGCCCCCAAAGGCTGATGGCAGCGCAGGCTTGGAGGTTTGTGTGTCATTCTCCAGTCTCATCACCAACTTATGACATTCCTGCTGTCATGGAGCCCTCCCTCTCTGCCTCTATTGCCCTACTGGAGCAGTGTAGGCAATATAGTCTGCCTGTGGAGTGGTCTGAACTCAGAATATTTCATTTTATTTGTGGAAAGTGTAACTATTTTCTCCTATGCTAGAGACAAAGCTCAAGGCTTCAGAGAGATAACAAGGAGATAACACAAGCTATGTCTGGCTCTGGCAGCCTCTCCTTTAGGAGTGTGTGAGGAGAGTAGCCATGTTCATCTGTCAAGAGAAAGTGATTTTGGAAGGTTTGAAGCCCTTTGGAAATTTTGAAGCCATTAATTTACCCGTGTTTTTCTATATTTCTATTATTATCCTGCATTGTTAATATTTCCCATGTGTGGGATTTTTTTCTTGTAAACCATACTGGTAACATTTGATAAAATAATTTCAACTGACTGTGTCTCAGGTGGAAAATTTAAATTTTCTTTGGAATTATATTTTTATTTTGTGAACTGGAGCACCCATCCTCAGAACAGGAATGCACATAAAAGCCACCAGAGCTGTGATGTGACCACAGAAGAGATTTTCTTTGTATCAGCACTGTTATATGGCCTGAAGCAACACAAGCTTTATGTGTGCTTGCATGCTTCAGACATGAAGCATCAGCAGGGATTACAAGCAGAGCTGAGTTTGACCTAGTGGACATGGAAGATATACATATTTCCTGCAAGAAAATCTCCCAGCAGGGTGTGGATATGTATTACAAGTTCTGGCCTTTTGGACAACTGTTCATTTGTCCTAGACACCCTGTCCCCTAAAAGTACCGTTGCTTTTTAAAGAGCCTTCTTCATGCTGCTGAGACCCTTCCAAACAGGAGCACACTAGCATTAGCTGGCCCTCTTAATGAATATTCATCATTAATGCCATAATGCAATAAAGCATTATTTGTATTCAGGCAGCTATTTCTTCCCCCTCTATGGTGGCATCAAAGTAGTTACAGGGGTTTTAAATGTGAAAAGCTGATCAAGAGGAGAGGGGAAGGCAGATTTCACACTTGAATTAGTGCTTTCGAGTCAGTCCCTCTGGTTGCAGATTGCCTAAATGCAATGGCTGCTCCCCACAGCTGCTGCTGAGGATGAGAAGCAATCCAACTTGCCCTGAAGTCTCTGGCTAACAGCAAAGGTCATGGAAAAGCGATGTTGTGGTATTTGACAAGTTAAACTGCAATTAAAGAGAGGCTAGGAAACAAAATCCTGCTGATGGCTGGCTTGTCAGCGTGGTATCTCTGCGTGCTGGCTGATACGCAGGACAGCTGCCTATGAAAAGCAAATGAAATCCATCCCTACTTCACAGCCTGCAGCAGGAGCCTGTCTTTCACACCAGGAGAGGCACAGACAGGACTCAGAACTGCTCAGATGTGCCTGCCCCAACCACGTCCTGGCGACGTGCCCCTGTGCTGAAAGCGGTGTTTGGTGCAGTGCAGCCAGCTCTGCAACCTCTCTGTAAAGGCATTGGGCTGTCTGTTGGTTTCTGTTTTCCTCAGGTTCATGCTTGTGGCCTCTTTCAGACCCTTTAGCTTGACACCCCCTCCTTTTCCTACCTATTTTAGCTGTTGTTGCTCAGGGAGGAGACGGAAAGGGAGGAGATGGAAATAGGACACACACAGAACTTGTTTCCAGTGCAAGGATCTCCAGAAGATCAGGCTGAAGGACCTTAATCCTTGCTGGATGGAAGGGATGGTTTGATATGAGTGCAGACAGAAGGACCTGTGTGCAGGTAAACGCCCTGTTAGCAGCCTCTTGGTTGTTAAGCACATCTCTGGTAGCCCCCAAAATTAGTACTTTGACTTCATGGCACACAGCCCACTTGAGGGGCCAGGCAGCAGACTGAGGGATCTCTCTGGAGTGGCAAAACAGTAGATTTTTGTCTTTACACCATGTGGAAGCAGAAAAAGAGGAGGAGCACCCTGGCCAGCCCTTCTGCACCTCTCTCCCTGCTCGGGGCTGTGTGGGACATTGAGAGCATCCATTTGAGTCCCAGCCCAAATTAATCCAAGCTGGTTTCTCTATGATGCCAGGGGCTGGGGTGGAACAACATGTCGTGGTGCTGCCCCAGTGCAGAGTTGTGCATCGCAGCCCCTGCATGTACCTGCTTCCTTCTCCCTTTTCTCTTGGGCAAACCTGCTCAAGACTTCCATAGAATGCAATGCTCATTTCTGTGACTCTCCATGCTGTCCCTCAGCTGAGGAAGCACTATTTTTAGATGTGAAATATATCAGTAAGTGAAAAAAAAAAAGAGAACATTTAAATGTCTTTAAACTGTGTGAATCCTTGAGTATGTTGGATGGGAAGAGGTTCTTCAATTAAACTCCTCTGTGTGGTTCCTCCAGGGTGCTTCATCTCCACTGCCTCCCCCACCCTGTCCAGGTGTAGGGCATGAGCATGTGCAGGACAGAAGGAAGCACAGAAATACCTGTCTGGTCTGTTCCCCACAGAAAAAAGCCTTTCCAAGGGGCCTTTTCATAAGGCATCCACCATCCTAGAAAAGCAGAGAGGTGCACACCAAGTACGTGGGTAAAGGAAATGCAAGCTAACTAAAATTCCCTAGGGGTGTCTCCCTTCATTCTTTCTCAGATACAAATAACTGTAAAAAAAAATATTGGAAGGTCTGAGTCTGAGTTATTTATCAAACCCAGAGACCAAACATTTGCACCTCATTCTATCTCTGCAAATTATACGAGAGACGCACTGTCAATCCTGCAATGGGTAAATGGGTTCTTTTAACTCTATTTCCTCTCCTTTTCTTCCCTTCTAGTGCTCTCTGAAATGAATTTCCTTTTCCTTCGTTTATTAGATTTGTCTGAATTTGGCTTTGTAATATTTTAAAGTGTTGAAGACCCCTGCTGGCTAGTTTTGCAGGCTGATGGACTGTGTGCAGCTCACTGCTGCTGTCCATGAAATATTATTTGATGCCCTGTGAGAAGAGGAGGAGGTTCTTGGCAGACCAAGAGACCACTGGAACAGTGTTCCATAGCAATGCGTGGAAATAGACCCATTTTACTCCTCTAAATTACATTTGAAATACCTTTACTGAACGTGACAGGTCAGAAAATAAAATATTCATTCCACAGGAAACTTACAATTTTATTTTCAAACAAGCACTAGAAGTCACAATTAAATACCAAGTGAAGTTGGGGAATTTTTTTTGTTCCTGAAACATTGAAATGTCTTGATTGAAATGCTTCGTAATAGTAATTTGGAACATTTTGCTCTCATTTCTGCTTGTCACAATGGTAGCTGAAATTATTCTATTGAAACAAAATGATTGAATCTATCACAGTGACATGTAATTTCTGGTGAAAGGACTGATGGAATTTGATACCTTCTTGCAGTATTTCCCAAATTTGTCAAAAAAACACTTCTTGTTGTAAACCTTGATCAAAAACCCTTTGGACTTGTTATTCCATTGTCATCTGTGATATTTTGTGTAAAAACAGTATCAATGGACAGAAAGGCAGATTTCGATAACTGGCATGGAGAAAGGCATCATGGAGATTTAAAAGGTCTCTTTTCCATCTGATTTTCTGTTCAGTTGACCTAAATATTTAATCTCGGAGCTCCCTTTGTCCCTTCAAATATTTGTCTCAGCATGAGGATGAAGGTCCAGCCCGTGGTGACAGGAAAACCCATCAAAGCTGTGTGCTGATCATCTTCCTTCTAACATGGAGTTTCTGCAGCACCAGGCAGGCACCAGACCTGAGAAGATTTTCTCTCTCCATCCTGACCAGACTGGTAGCCATGTCTGCTAAACTCAAACTTTTTTGGCAGTCCCTTAGAGTCTGCCTTTGCACAGGATGCCTCCAGTCCCACTCTGGATGTGCTCCACTTCTCCTGATGGAGCCTGTGACTTGATTTACTTCTCATGGAACTGAGCTCAGGGGGCTGTAACAGCCAGACAGGGTCATGTGTAGGGGTGGAGGAGGTGAGAGCTATTAGATGCTGCTTCACAAAGGGCTTCTCTGGCTGGTTAACCTCCTTCTCATCCGTGCTTTTCACAGACCAGCCAATCCTTTGAATCCCTTGGGAACTATAAATGTTGAGTTTTTGCATCAGGTAGGCAGAGGGGCACCGTGACCACTCATGGGGGCTCGTGGAAAGGAAGATCCTTCCCACAGAGAGTCCTTCACCTGCCTTTGCAAGTGAGACAGCTCTCTAACACTAATACTCCTATTGCCTCTAATATCTCAGCTTTGCTAGGCAGGAGCATAAAGCCCACAATATTAGCATCCAAGATATGGGTCTATTAATAGCTGCTCACCAGCTCTTAATTAGATTGGCATATATTGAAGATATGTAGCTGAGTTAAACCAGGCTGAATGCAGAGCTACTATCAGAATTTCCAGACTTTTAACCAGATTTTCCATTGTTGCCTTGTCTTTATGAGCACAGTGAAATCTTCCTTAGGATGCTGCCTGGACAAAATGCAGGGCACCAATAGAGCGATAATAAATAACCTGGTGCTCCTTCCCCTCTACCCTACTCCCTTCTGCATGATTGAATTTTTCAGCACCTAATAACAGTTCCTGCCAGCACAGCATCAATTCTAAATCTCTATACACAAGGAAAAAAAGTTTAGACAATATTGAAGTGAAGCAACTAAAAGTTGGAATTGAAGTCTTGGCACTGAGTAGGAAGCCTGAAAATTATTCTGGAACAGCCCAGGCTCCACTTTGGAAGAGCCTATTGTGGATATCTTAATTCAGTGTCTGAGAGCTTCATGACTTCATCCAGGGCTTTTGAAAAGTCTATTAAATGATCCAGTTGCTTTCTTAGAATTCACAGTTGTCCTCTGTGACTGACTGGTTTTTGTTATTGGGTTTGTTGGTTTTTTTTACCTCCAGCCTCAATAATTCAGACCTGTTAAGTGCTGCCTGATTTTTTCAATGCCTTAAAGAGCACTAAAATTTCAGCCAGATGCTGTAGCTAACTGGTTCATGCTATGAAAATTCATAGGATTTCCAAAAGACCTGGCTTGTTCCCACTCATGATGCAGCTGTGCCAACTGATTCTAACATTTTTGACAGACATGCAGTGATTGGTGAAGGCAGGCAAGGGAGAGTAATATATCACCAGAGTATAGGATCAGTCAGCTATAGCAACAACATAAAAACCCAGCAACACTCTCTCCAAACTGAAATAGAAAGTAATGTCTTCAAAAGTAGACACTCACTCCTCCAGTGGGAATCACTTGCCCAGGTTGTCAGGCACCTACACATTATGTACCCTGTAGGGATATTGTAAAGTAAATCCACAGCCATCAAGTATTTGTGCTTTTATAACACTTAATGTTATGCAAACTCTCTGCCAGACCATGCCTCAGAAATGCCTGTACGGCCTCTAACTCTGCTTGTGTCAAAGGAGTATTTTTGCTTTTGTTACACAAGCCAGTAGTTAAATTCACCTAAATGTGTCAAATCAGAAATGCTGGAGTGAGTTTTCTGCAAGAACTTCTGATCTCTTTGAGAGGTGGCACAGCAAGTTGGGGTTAGCATGGGGGTTGGATGCATCATCTACGTTAGTCAGGAGGGAAGTGAATAATAAAATTAAATGACTCAATGAATTTACTGATGGACTTAAACACTGTGATCAGAAATTGAAAGTGCTGGAAGTGGAAAGACAGTTCAGGAAATGAGAAAAAGCATGAAAAGAAAATTTGTCATTTGACCATAGGTATTGACTTTGGAGAGGCTGGCTGGGGGAGCTAAGGCAGGCATTCTAATGATGGATCATCAGACACCTCAGGAGAAGTTCATCTCACACACAACCTCCTCACTGAAATCTTCAGTGAAGTGTGTTTTAATTCCTGCTGTTTATCCTTAATAATGCAGCCTTCCAGTACCTGAAGTCAGCCTACAAGGAAAGGGACTTGTTACAAAACCATGTAATGTCAGGACAAGGGGGAATGGCTTTGACCTGAGAGTAGATTTAGGTGAGATATTAAGAAAAGATTCTTCACTGTGAGTTTGGTGAGGCCCTGGAACAGGTTGCCCAGGGAAGCTGTGGCCGCCCCATCCCTGGAAGTGTTCCAGGCCAGGTTGGATGGGGCTCTGAGCAACCTGGTCCGGTGGAAAGTGTCCCTGCCCATGGCAGAGGATTGGGAATAGATGATCTTTGAGGTTCCTTCCAAACCAAACCACCCCGTGATCTGTTTTTCTCTGATAATACAGATAGGTGAGTTCCAAAGTGCTGAGCAGAGGAGCCTTGGCTGTCCTTGTGCAGCTGGCAAACATAAGGGAGAGGCATGACTTCTTCTGAAACCAGAGAGCAGATCTCCTGTTTGTGTCTCTAAACATTAGGAGCTGATGTTTTCTTTCACTATTCAAGTCTTGGGAGATTGCAGATGAAAACACTAAGAAATAATACCACAACAAATGTACACGTTTCTATTATATGGAATTACACAATGAGTCTTTTAAGACAACAAAGACAATCATAATTAAAGTAGCATTATAATGACATTGCATGGCTTTTCGGCTCTCAGTTGCTTTAGTGTGTGTCTGGATTAATTGACCATATGAGAGAATTGGCCTCCAATTTATACTGTTTTAATCAAGATTGAGAACTATGCAGTAGTGCTGCATCCTTGCCTGAGTCTGTAGTGTTTGAAATACAGAGTTTTACTCAGAAATGGACAGCTGCATGCTGGTGGAGATTTAGCAATTTAATTAAAAAATCTGCACACTTTCAGTTGGTATGTGCTATCTTTTGAGCTAAATACAAAACCAGGAGCTTTGATCTAGTTATTGTTTGTTGTTAGTCATGCCTTGGTTCATATCCTGATGAAAAGAAAATAGCTGGGGTTGACTGCCCACCCAGGCTATCTCTGTGGACAGTTAACAAATGCTCTTCTTCTGCATCTTTTCTTCAAAATCACAGATGTCCAATGGTGGAAAAGCACTTTTTTGAGGGTAAAGGCATCTGTGCTTCTGTTGTAAGAATAGAATTTGCTCTGAAACTGCATTACCTTTGTCTAATAGGACCCTCTCTGCTTGCAAACATTTCGGTGATCTTTCAGAAGGATCTAAGTATTTATCATAGACATCATATCAAGGTCCTTGGTTTGGCTGCACCTCAACCACTTGCTGTGAAGAGGTAGTGATCAAATCCAGGGACGTACAAAATAGTGATATGGGTGTAGTTGTGTTCATTCAGACTACAAACTTTGCAATCCAAATAAACTGGTGCCTGTTTAAAGTGGGCTCACTTTAAGAAGGTTTTGTGTTATGCTGCACAGACACTAAAATGCCTGAATGTAGAGCATAATGATTTAATCACTAAGCTTTAAGGTATTTAGATCATGGGAATTCATAGCACTGGGATACACTGATGGAAACTAGAGGTCTTCTAGAGGAAACCACATGGTGATAAGGCCTTCACTGATTTTTTGCCTGTGGCAAAATAAAAAATTCTGTAGATGTTATTCCACAAGCAACAAGCTCACCCCAACACAGAGAGGTCAGAATCTCCTGGTGAGGGCTGCTGAATCTTCTTAATTTCTTTTCTCTTGGCCTTTGATTAAGAGACTGTCAAGGCTGTTCTTTGCTTGCAGCCCTGCAGCTCTGGCAGGTATAAGCAGAGAAAAATGTTGCTTTGAATGAACTTGACTGGGCCAGTGCAGTCAGTGGTGACCCCAAGGACAGAGTGGATGTGTCATTGTCAGTGCAGCTGCTCAGAGCACTTCAATCCATCAGGGTGGTAGCCCGTATCTAAAGGAAGCAGAAGGCCAAGTAGTGCCTTGCCACTTTGGATATTTCCAAAGACTGGTGCTCAAATACTGTATTTCTTGCTCACTCTGTCTTTGAGACTGGTAATCCTTGAAAACACCTGAGATTTTTCACCCAGTGTGAGGTAAACAAGCTCCTTGCTGACCGCAGGGCCAGACGCTTACAATGATTTCTGGAGTGCTTCTCAGCATCTCCGCTTTGGTCAAAATGTTGTCATTTTTTAAAGGAACAAATAATGGACTCTGGTCAAACTGGATGGTCTGCTTGCAGGGCACAGCCTGTGCATGCTGCTGTAACTATTTTCAGTTGTATTATCTGGTTTGTGTTTTCCACAGAGCTTGTTGTTGCAGCTCAGAATGGCAGAGGCTGGGGAAAAAGGCAGGGAGAGCCCAGCCAGACACAATGGCTGGTGAAAATGGCCCAAGTGAAAGAAGAAGAAGTGGCCTTCAGGAGTGCCAAGGAGAGATTCAGATTAGATATTAGAAAAAAAAAGAATTCACTGAAAGACCGGTTATGAATTGGAATAAGCTGCCATTGGGGGTGGTGAAGTCACCACCTCTGGAAGCGTTCAAGAGTAATCCAGAGGCTCTTGGGGATATAGTTTAGGGGTGATTAGGCTGAGAGTTGGACTAGATGATCTTGAAGGTCTCTTCCAACCTTGATTACTCTGTGTTTCTGTGAATATTCATGTCCTGCCCTTGTGGGTGCTGTATCATTCAAATATGAAACACAAGCAAATAAAAATGATCATAGTAGAAAGCCAGCACACTCATTGCTGTGTCTCTTAGGGAAAAACAAGCAGGGTATTTTTCCATGCAATTTTTATTTTCAGAAACTGAATTGCATGTAAAGTATGTTATATAAACTGGCACTGTAACATTAGCCATTGCTCTAGAGAATCTGTAAGGTGGGAGGTGGTAATCAGGATGAGTGGCAAATAAAATCCTCCTAAAAGACTGGGACTCCGAAAAGAGTGGCCTTTTTACCTGAGTGGTTAAAATGCTGCTTGAAAGGGGTCTTGTACTAAGGGAAACCTAGAGTCTCTAGCATAGCCTGAAGCAACCAATATCTGGATATTTTTAGCAAAAAATTTGGACCTCCTTCTCTTGTTATAAGCCTTTGTGTTCCTGACACTGTCAGATTAGAGTGATTGCAGGAAAGCATAGATATTATGGAGCATTTTTTTTAACCTTTAGAATACAGTTTTTAGGTAGTTTCAGGTGATACTCTAGAACTTATAGGTTCATGTATAACTGTAGTACAATTTCAGCAGCCTGATAATACTTCATGTCATTCGTGTGACTTGTTGCATGTTTTGCATTTTAATGAAAGGTAAATGAAATATAAAAAACATAGGCTTGGAAGAGGAACCCCAGGGCATTGATTCCAGCCCTTTGCAAAAGCAGGACACCAAAAAGTACTCAAAAAAATCCACAGGCTTCTCCTCACACCAAGAAGCATTGAAATCATATCCAATTTGGGCCTGTAGTAAGTAAGAAAATGCCTTAAATATATGACAGAAAGAGAACAGAAGTATTTGAGGGAATCACCAATGTCGTTACACTCCAATGATACCAGAGAACTCAATAAAAAGACTTTCCTTGAGATTATGGAAGAGAGAAAAGGCACATGAAGGGGGCAAGCCAGAAATGCCCCAAAATTCTTGCTCATCTTAACTAGGAGGAGAATTCCCTCATAGACCCAAACCTATAGGAGTGCAAGCCCTGCACACTTCAGAGAACTGAATTTCATTGAGAGCCCCAGAAAATCAGCCTCTTTCTCATGTTGAAATTTGGCTGCTCTTTGGTGCCCAGAGAAAGCAGGAAAAAAAAATCCACTGACCAGAAATTAAATTATGGAGCAAGATAAGAGAGAAATATGAAATTCTTACTGTCTGCTGCATGTACCAGCAGCAGCCCTGAAGTCTGAGTTTGTATCAAGTGGCTAAAAAAAGAAGTCACTGGCTACTGTCTCCCCTTACACACCTGCCTGGGTGTATAGCACATCATAAAAAATGCTTTATTCTCAGGGAAGATCTAGGATGATGAAAATAGAGCATGAGAGAGTCTTAGAGGGGGTGTAAGGCAGAGACATTCTGGTCAGTATTTCCACAATGACTCTGCAAATGAGTGCTGGTTTTGCTCTCTAAGACAATCAGGTAATTGTCTTACTTGCTTTTAATTTTGCCAAGACCTTGACTTCCTCAGTGCATCTGTAAGTATGTAGTTGTTGTGCTGCCTGACTGGGAGTGTCTGTCAGTCTTTAGGCTGTTTTGTGCTTTCTTTGTTGAAGAGGAATGGGTCTAGGTATTTTTTCTTTTCTTTTTCTACATATCCAAGCAAATTCTCTGCTGGACTTATTATTTTTTAAAATAATTAGTAAAATGCTGATGATGATGAACCAGAACTTTTGAAAAAGGTCCCTCAGATGAAGTGGAAGCCTTCAAGTGACTTCTTAAAGTTGATTTTAATCTGAGCATAGTGTTTTAAACATATACTGGCAGCTTTGGCCAGAAAATGCTGTTAAAATCTAGTCAGATTCCCTGGAGAGGATGTCTCTCTTTAGCTGCACTGCAAGAAGTGCTTCTTCTTTGTCTCTCATAAACAAAAGAATGAGGTTAATATGGAAAACAGCACTGCATCATGTGTCCCCCGGACATACAATTTCACTTTCCCACCAGAGCAATAAAACTGCAACAGGGCTTCTCTTTGAGCCAGGTTCTCCCACTCCACCAGCAGACACTCCACAGGGAATGACTTTGTTTTCACCCCTTTGGTCACAAGGTCTGTACAAAGCTCCTGCTCCGTTAGCAGCTTCTGGCAGAGCAGGGGCTGCATCTGCCCCCCTTCCATATCCTCAGGTAGCTTGGCAGGTGCTGTACCAGCTGATCCTTGGATTTGGGGATGGGTACCAACAACCCTCACTTTCTCCTGGTCTTCCCACCTGTAACAGATCTGTTTGAAGCCATGTTTGGCGGGCAGCTGTGGTTAAGTGACCTGTTTTGGGCATCCGAGGTCACAAATGTTTCCTTCAAGTAAGACATGTTTTAGGGTAAAAGGGGCAAGAAGAGATCCAAGGGCATCCTGCAGAGCTGAAGAACCTGGCAGAGCCCATGCTTCCAGTATTTCAGTACTTTCTGTGGCCTCCCCACAGCCCCACAGGTGATTTCTCAGGAGAGCTTCCTTAACACGTCTCCCTCCCTGTTTCCCCACAGGAGCCCCTGGTGCAGAGCTCTGTGAAGGATAACATCACTTCTGTCAGCTTTGCCTGTAGAAATAGAGCAAAAATGAGCACAAACCATCCCACCCCAGCTCTTCCCATGTCAGAGGCTGCAGCTGCCAGCCTGAGGACCAGTCTTATCAGAGCAGCAACTGAACACATGGAGGGTTGAAAGTCCTCAGGAATCTCTTTCCTGCCACCTCCTCACCAGGAGAATTGTGCAGAAAGTGAAGCAGCTCCCCACTAAACAGGCTTGTCCTCTGCCCTCCAGCCCCAGGGAGCCTGGATTGTACTCTGAAGGAGCCTTCAGCTGAGGAGACAGCCCATGGATACCTCCCTTTTGATACCCCAAGTGTGTGAGTGGCTGTAGGGTATGGCCCAAGGAGATGCAGTGGATGGTGACCTTTACACACATTGATTTCAAAAATTCGATACCTAAAACATATTCCTAAGATTTTATTTTTTTTTCTTCCAGTCCGGGATTAATCCCTGCTAAAATAGCCTGCTTGTTTTAAAATGAAAAATACATCTGCTGGTGTCACCTTATAGAAATTGCTTTGAAAAAGGCCTGAATTCAATTTGGAGGCCTCTCTGGCCAAATTCATCAGCATCCAGCCTGACTGTATTGCCACCACTGGCAGAGAGCCAAGGCAATATAAAATGCCTGTCCTCTTCATTTTGTGCAAGAGGGTTCAAAAAGGGGTTGATGCTGTACCAGGGACACGCAGGCTGCTTTAACCTGAGGAGATACAGCCTGTCAGTGGTGCTCCTACTCCACCGGCTTTCCTTCTTGCTCCCCTCCTCTCCCTATACCTTGCTGTGAGATCTCACCTCCTCCCACTGTCTCACTGGTGTCATAATGCACACTTGGCATCAGGCTGAGTCTCCCAAAGTGGCTGCACGGCAGCAGGGTGGCTGCTGCATCAGACATTTGCTTGCAAGGTGGATCTGTAGAAGGGAAGAGAGCAAAGTGAATGGTGCAGGAATCAGCCCCATCTCTCTCTCACTTAGAGGTTGATTTTTCTTATTGAAAATCCAAGTTCTCCATGCTAAGATTTTTAAATGCCTTTTCCATTTACATAAGCAATGGATTACGTCTCTCCAGTGAATGATTTTGATGAAGGTATTAAAAAGAACCAGCAGCTAAAGTTTGGAAATCATGCTTGGTTACTGGGAAAGGGGTGGCTGGTGAGTGGTTGAAAGAAAAATGAGGGATCAGGCCTTGGAGGTTCCACACCCAGCTCTGATTCAGTTGGTAATGCATGAAAAGTTTCTTACCCTCTTTATGCCTTGGGTTATCATAGTGGTACACAGTGGTACTTGGTTATCTCCAGGGCATTTAGGAGATTTATGAATATGAGGCTTGAAAAGTACATTACCATCAGACAATGAGGGATATTACTGTCTACAGATGCCAAAAAGCATTTGTAGCCTCAGCATTCCTGGTGAAGGCTGAACACAGAAAATGTTTAGAAATAATAATAACAATGAAAAAAGGAGCAGTTAGATTTTCCCAAACTTGCAAAAAGATGTGGTGCAGTTGTTTCTGAAGGCTTTGGCCATAGTTTAGAACCATTTAACCACTGCTAATCTTATCCTTTTAGAATAATTTTTCTGCTGCTGGAGAAAAACAACCATGTGCTATTCATTGCTTCTTATATGGCATTTACAATAGAGTCACTGTACACAGAAAAGCAGTGGAAGGCGAGGTGTCAGGGAAACCCAGGTTTCAGCCCCCAGAAGGAGAAATTGGGGAGCAGCACAGCTTTCTTCATAAGATAAGCTGCTCCCTCAGTGAGCTGGGAGAAAAGTGTTCAAGTCTAAAAATCTTCAAGTGGAAAATGATCCCTTTAAATGCTAGAATTGTAGGCTCTAATTTTAGGATTTTTAGGTTTAACTGACTGACTGTAGTCATTATAATACTCCATTTTTAGGCACTGCAGGTATTGTAAGTCTGATCCTCTTCTAACACCCTGTTGCTAGGAAAGGCTGCGTTTGATTCCGTTTCAGTCAGTTCCGATGAACAAAGTCAAGCAGGCTTACAAAGCAGAACTCATCTGCGAAACATTCCCCAAGTTGAACTTGTGCTCTCTGTCCCTTTTTTGACTCACAGGAGTGGAGAACAAGCCTGGCTGGGGCTCTGATGGAGGAGTGAAGTGGCAAAGAATAGTGTGTGGCTTTGATTGCTGCTGGCTGAGTGCTACAGATGTTGGGGTCTGACTGTCTGCAGAGTGGCAGGCTGAAAACTGGGAACAGTTTTTCCTCCAAAGAGAGAAGCAGGATTTACTCACAGGCTTGGAGGCAGGTAGAGGTGCACAGACAAATTCACTGCTGTAATGGCCCTGCAGTTTGGGAAGACAGGACTGCACGTCCTGCTGGCACCAGTGACACAAGGCTTGAGGCAGTGGGGAAATGCCACAGCACAGTCTGTAAGTCTTCCCATCCTTCCTGAGTATTCTTCTTTCCCAGAAGTCCATCTGAGCTAATTATTCTCTTCATTTAGATTGACTGCCCAGTGAAAATTTGATGCAGTATGATGGGAGCAGGCCAAATGAGGGAGCAGGAGATACAGGAGATGTGAGGTATGTCCTCTGAAGGAACTGCAGCAGCAAAGTTTTTATTTTGAGACAACAACTGAGGCTGGATCCCTTCATGCTGCTGAGGACTCTACAATTCCCATGGGGTTCTTTTGGGGGGAAGATTCTCCTGTCCAGGTTCAGATAGGCATCCCAGGAAGCTGGCAGGCAGGATGAATGCTGCTCGAGTTAAATAAGCATGGTGGAGCATCTGCTGGCACTAATAATATAATTCAGACTTGAAATTCAGAGTTAAGGGAAGCTTTTGACAGATTCCTCCTTGTAGGTAGCCACCAGAGACATGGAAATAAAAACACACATGGAAAAGTCAGAAATTTCTTGTTGCTTTGGGCTGATTTTAATTTGTTGCTTGGTAGGGAATGTTTCAGCCCTTCATTTTGCTGATGTTACCAAAATTTTTACTTCTTCAGCTCTGAATTTTGGGGGTGTTTGTGGTGGCTCTGGAGCTAAGAAACTCTAAAGAATGAATGCACCACCTTCCAGCAAGTTTAGCTATTATTGCTTGGTTTATAACAATAAGTCCATGTGAAAAAAGGGATCAGTCTTCCTAAAAAAAGGAGGAAAGAAGGAATTTGAGCAGCTTAACAAAAGGAAATGGGATACAGAAGTTGAGGATCCTCTGAGCATGGGGAGATGCTGAAAGTTCCAAACAAATGGAGCTGTTTGCTTTCTTCATTTATCATGGTGTGAGGAATTTCTCCCTGTGATGGTTGCCTTCAGCTCCTTGTGTGTTGTAGCTCAACCAATATCCCCCTGTGCTTCTCTTTCCAGTCTGTGCAGGAGAAATCAGTGTCTGCATTTCTTCCTTGTGTCATTGGAGTGGGGATTGCTTGGTGTGCTGGAATTGTAGAACATTTCTGGCTGACTTGCAAAATACTGAGGTTGGCTTTCCACAGAGCAAGGTTCAGGCTTTGCCCCAAACTTTAAAATCAAAGATTACTTGGTGATCGTGCAGCCTCTTGCCCTCCCTTGTGTCCCATCATGTTCAGGACAAGCCAGACATAGTGACACTAACAGAAAGACCTGGATCAAAGTGTCCCTTAGCAAGTTGTTGGTGCTCAGGGTCATTCATGAGAAAAATTTTGGTGGGAACCAGGGATTTGGTGGGCTGGTGTCCAAATCACTGGAGGGTAGTTTGGGACCACCTGTCCGTGGGTTTTTCCAACAGGAACATCAGAGTCTCAATCCTCACAGCATCTTTGCAATAGGAAAGGGTGATCTGACCATGATGCAATTCCATTTCACTGATGATGTTTCACTTTCTGTAATCCTGGAGCGAGAAATGTTGGTCTGGCTGCTGCGTCCTGCTCTTAAATGTCTCCCTGAGAAGCCTCATTCCTAAGTGTTGGGAATGTGAGTCTGGAACCAGAAATCAAACAAATCCTTGGCCTAATTTGGGCCTCCAGCTCACTCAAAACGAGGCCTAGGTTTGTAGTCTTTCCTATTATATCTTCTTGATTTGTAGAAGAAAAGATCATGGAAATTTATGTGTGCACTTGTCTGTTTACTCCTTACTAAAACCTTCTTCAAGTGACCATTCATTTTGCATTTGATGTGTTTGAGCATTTCCAGCATACTCACCATGGTTTCTCCTGTCTGAAACAGGATTTTCAAATTCTTCTACTGCTACAATGATCTTTTTAGAGTAAACACAGGTTTTGTATCAATTTGGTGCATTAGGCAAAGGGTGCACAACATCCACGCTCCTTTTCTTCCTCCAGCAGTGGTCATCCTCTGTATATCCTAATCTGCTCCCTTCCCAAGCTGCTGGGGGTCTGCAGTTTTGTATCTGGTTATGGATTTGTGCTGTCACTTCAACACACAGATTTTCCTTTTTATTTCGCTCTGCCAATCTACTGATTTTAGTAGCACTAGGAAACTATCAAAGCAAATTAATTCAGTTTTATGTATTCGATGTATTTGTTAGAAGACCCTTTGTTGAGTTTGAATAATTGGAAATAGCTCATTTTATCACCACTCTCAGGTCCTGGCTCCATCATTTTAGTCAGATATAGAGATCTAAAGGTAAGTTGAAGCCAGTAGCTTATTGGACTATATTCCTGGTGGAGCCAAAGCTTGGTGATACATTGATCATAAACCACATCCCAGAATGCTGCTTATTTTGCCTCTGAATTACATTGCTGTGTCCCTAATTGGCTTTGATATTGCTGTGCTTATTTTAGGACACTTCTGATGAGTGAAGAATTTTCTTTCTTCCACTTCAATATAAATGTACTATCTGTAGTTCTGTTGCACTCTGTTCAAATTTTATTCCAATGCTGTGGAGGACATTAAACCAATTTCATTGCATTAGTTTCTGCCTGTCTGATTTCAGCCCCAATACTAGGGGCATGAAGCAAATCATTAGTCAGAAGTAAACTGAAGAAATATAAAATATCTATTAAAATACTTTCTGAAAAATAAATGTCAGGTCCACACAAATGTTTTGCCCTCAGCGGGTTTATTGGGCTCATCTCTGCTGAGCAGTGAAGTTTGTCCTCACACCAACCGCAGATGTAGCTCAGCTGTCAGCATCTGACATGAGGCACTCACAGCCAGGAGAAAATCCAGCTGGGTCAGCTCCAGGCCACACACAGGCATCTGAGTGTCCAAACTTGGGAGTCACAATCTCTTCAAGTTGTTCTTCCACTGCCCTGTAATTCCTGTGCTTCTGGCTCCTCCATGTCCCAAGAAAGGCAGTGAGTGAGTCCCCATCCTTGCCCACCCAGCAGCCCCATCCCACAGTAGCCAGGTGGGTATGGAATGGAACCCCTTCAAGCAAAGACCTGCAGCTGAGCTTATTTCATCCTTTGTTGGTTGAGGCAACTGCCCTACTGGGTGTGTCTTTCACCAAACACAAAATTTTGAGGCTCTGGAGGCCCAAGCAAAATAGTATAATCAAGGAAGTGTTGCCTTTTCTTATGGATACGCAAGGAACCTTCTGGCCACCTCAGAGCACAATGAGATTCAAGGGTTAAGCAGTGCTGGAGAGCAGACAGGCTGCAGCAGTTCTGGAACTTGAGCAGAATTTACACTGCCTGGATGTCACCTGTAGGATCTGATCAAGGAGACAAAAGAAGGGTGTTCCCCAACCATCCTCTCCGCTTTCAGGATCAAGTGCCCTCTGTTGGGTCTGGGAAGAGCTTGCCTGAAGTCTCACTCAGTTTCTGCATGTTTAGGGATGGACACATCATGTGGCAAAAAGATGAAGCATTCAGAAACTAATGCACCAAGTCCTAAGAAAACATAGTAATGCAACTATTGTGGCCAAAGAGAGACAGCAGCAGACAACAACTCCTTAGAAAATTGTGGTAAAGTCAGAAAATTCCCTTTGTGTCTGGCTGAAAATGGGGATACTGTGGGTTGACCTCATCCTGTTGAGCTTTGGTGACCAACAGAGAGCAAGGAGTCAGGAAACCTCTGATGTCCTTAGTTTGTCAGGCATCTCTCCTCTCTCATTGCTTTCATCCCCATTTTCTATGATTTCTTCAGGGCAGGATGCCTAAATTTTGAGTCTGTGGTGTCCACTCTTCCCTCTCCTGATCCACTGCAAGATTTTACATTTGCTTTATGCCTTTTAAGGCAACTTGAGTTCCTCTTATGGGGAGCAGCCCTATTCTTCCTTGGCTCAGATGTTTTGGAAAGGAAAGGAGCAGATTTTGGCGTGATTTCTCACTACCTTTACTGCTTTTGCACTGCAGATGTTGCAGCTCATGAAAGGCCTGAAGAAATGATCACTAGAGCATTTTTTAGGGACAAATATGTAGCCCACACATGGTCTTGTGTGTATTAAACAAGGGTAAGGAAATCTTAAAAGGATTTGAAGTCCAAGAGGAGCACTGGAAAGGCAAGGAGCAAAGCAGGTACAAAGCAGATTGTCTCCAGAGGGACCAGGAAGAATATGTAATCCTTTTACAAAATAGCAGGTCTGTTACTTTCATAGTGCTTCACTTTAGAGTGGTATCCTGGCTTTCAAAAATCCTTTGTAAATTGAATCTGTGCAGATGTGTGTCCTAGGAAACCTCTTAGGAAAACAAATAGGTGGCTTTCTGTGTTTTCTGTCCTGTAAATACAGTCAGCCTGCATTTTCCTTCTGAAAATGATGCAGAGTTCAATAGTTCAAATGAATCAGAGTGGCATTCATATTATTTATTTCAGCCCTGTAAGATGAGCTTGACAGAAGATATTAATTACTAAGATCTGTCTCTGTGTCAAGCCCATTATCAACACAGAAATCTGATTCTGACAAGTGAAAAAGAGAAACCACTATTTGCAAATTTCTCTCAAAAGATACCTCCACTCAGGGGTGACTTCTGGACGTCACTTCCAGCATGTGTTTGTCACAGAATGCAGGGATTTATGTTCCCAAAATTCTTGATTACAAAGAGATTTTAGTGAAGGCGCACCTCAGCCCAGAACAATTTGTGGGGAGCAGTGTCCCTCTGAGCATGGAAGGACTCTTGGCCCACACAGATACATGGTGAGAGCCACGGGCCCGTTTAGGGAAGGACAAGAATGGCAGACACCCCACTGCACTGTCAGGTGTACAGAACATCACAGGCTGCTGCTCCATCCATTCTTTCACAGACCTAATACATGACTCCTTCACGTGTGCAATATGATGAATATTGTGCAAGTCACCTCTTGAGCTACAGAGATGGGAGAAACTTGAGTTTGCTATTTATTTTAGTTTTCCTTTTTGAGCTCCCATGTCAATATAGAGACAGCCAAAAGATCCTTTGACTAGCCCCTCGTGAGGCAGTACCTCCAGTGCCACCCCAGGGTGATTAATGTGGCTCTTGGGCACATCCAACTCTGAAATTCTAGCAGAGTTTTGCTTGCAGAGAGGGAATTGTGTGGAGCAACACTCAGTTGAGCTTGATCAATGCAGGGAGAACTCTGGATGGCACTTCCTGTTCTCCCTTTCCAGTAATTGACTCTATGTGTTGATATGAAGTTTTGGCAAGAATTTTATATGAGAAGTTATAAGGTTAATGTCTGCAACTGAGTTGCCATATATCCTCAACCCTAATGAACTACCTGTGTGCCTTCCTGATGCCTTTGGGTGGAAAGCCAGAGTACATTTAATAAATAAATTGCTTTCCACCACTGCCTTGAAGTCTGCTTCCCTCAAATGAACACAGACATGAAACACAGCTGTGAACCTATGCCACAATCTTTCATTTTAATTTGTGATTTTAACCAAAGCAACAGTCTTCCCAAGGCTTGCTTCATCACAGTTCAAAGGTGTTCAATAGAACATTAACTATTGCTAGTGCAGTTCCTTACATTTTTTGGCTTGCTGGGAGAGCTGCTTGTGGCTGCTTTGTATTCAGAGCTGGCTGTGTCTTGTTTGGGCTCATTCCGCTCCCTCACAGACTCATATTTAAGTGTGGTCATCTCTCAGAAGGAAGGCTAAGTTAACTTGCTGAAAAAGCAAAGAGCTTTCTCTCCCCAGAACAAAATTGCAAGTCTCTTCCAATCTCATTTACGTGGCTGTTATACCAGTGTGGACACCTGATTTACGACTGGCCTGATTTACAACTCTCCCAGACTAGATTTAGCCCTAAGAGTTTTTTGAATTAATGCAAGTGGAAACATAGCTGGAAAATAAAAATGGGAAGGAAAATGCACTGTAATGGTTGCTAATGAGGGGAATAATTATGGGTAACTGGTGATCCAATACACAACATCGCTGAGCTGAAGTAGTGACATTTGGATTTATGTTCAGGTCGTTAGGGCACTGCAGCACCTCTCTCATGGGGAAAGGCTGAGGGAGCTGAAAAACTCATCAGGCAAGTGGCAACTCCCTTCCTTCTGGGTTGCAGACCTGATGGGGGGAAAGAGAATTCTGGCATGCTCTGGTTCTGAAGATGTTGGCTTCAGCAATACACTGCCTGGCTGACTCTTCTCATTTTTTATTAAGATCACAGTGCATTGTCACCTAACCCATGAAGTCAGGAGTCCCAAGTTAAGTAAATAAATGCATTTTCACGTCTACGTTTAATAAAATATATCTGCAAAATATGCTTTTTTATGGGAACAGATGGTTCGATCATTTCTGTGTCTGCAGAATGTCTTGTTTTTGTAGGATATGGTCATTATCTCTGTTGTTTTTGTTAAGCTTTTGCTTTCTGTCAGTTTTCACCATTATCACATCTCGGATCGCATTGGAAGCCAACTCTCTGACTGCAGCAAAGTGGCTTTACCAATTATTTTCATGAATTCTTAAAATACTTGCAGCTTTCATTCCAATTTGCAATGAAATAGCAAAATTTCCTGGGCCTAGAAATTGTCATAAGCTCTCATTTTAAAGCAATGGGCCAAGGGACACAATTTAAAGCACAAGATAAATAACTTGCATGCACTGCCTGCCCTGGAAGAAGATGGATTATGTGTGTTTCCTTCTCTCATCTTTGTCTTGTAGACCATCTTGCTTGATGGACTGCCAAGCAAGGGCTGAAATGTGCTTTAGACATCCTTCAGTGGCATTGCTTTTCTCCTTCCTGACCAGTGGGATTTAACTCGCAATGTTTAGCACAGAACTGCACACTCCATTTGGTACAGCTTCAAGAGCACAATAATTACAGGAATAAATCACCAATATCTGCACAGTGTTCGTGGAAACTGAGATTATACAGCACTAGAGAACTGCAAACACTGGCAGCTAGAGAGGATGGTACTGGAAGGTAGTCTGTCTCTAAAGCTACCTCCTTCAACAAGAGAGTTAATTATGGTAATTACATAGTTATTGTTTTGTTTCTTTGGGGACCAGAACTTTGGAAACAGGTCTGAACAGGGGTATAGGCAGAAAAATCTAGAAATTACTCCAAATAGAAAAACTGTGGTGTCCAAGACACCACCTTCCAGAGATGAGAGCATGGAGGATACTTTTCCTAACTCTCTCAAACATAATTACTTCTTGATCTTTGAAAATACTCCAGCTTATTGTTCCTGTAGAAAGTAAAGGAGTTGTGCATAAAAGCACTTATGTCTGCTATGTGAAGTTCATTTTTATGATCTTGGTCCTCTTGAAGGAGTCACAGTCAGCCCAAATTTATAGACAGATTCAATACACAACAAATTTAGTTTGGATTGATTGAAAACCTGCAAGTTTGGCCCTCTTGCTGACCATGCTCCCCTGGTTCCAACCGTGGCAACACTCAGTATTGGAGCAACACATATTTGTGGAAGGTGCCTCTAAGCTGTGGCTCCACTCAATGCCACCAAAGAGCTCTCCAGAAAACTTCGTGGTGTGTGTACAGACACTCGGCTTCAGGGATTTTTTGGCTTGACATGTGTTGAAGAAAAGATGACCTCAGCTACTGAGTAGAGGTGAATTTATTATGGACAGTTATGCACATTAAATGTATGACCCTGAAGGTTCTGCTTCTCCCTCATGTTTCTTGAAGGAGTCACAGAATCATAGAAACTGAGAATGGTTTAGGTTGGGAGGGAGTTTAAAAATCGTCCAGTTCCACTCCCCTGTCTTAGAGAAGAACACATTCTACTAGACCAGGTTGCTTAAAGCCCCATCCAACCTGGCCTGGAACAGTCTCAGGGATGGGGCAGCCACAGCTTCTCTGGGCAGCCTGTGCCAGGGCCTCACCACCCTCACAGTCAAGATTTTTTCCTAATATCCAATCTAAACCTATTCTCTTTCAATTTGAAGCCATTCCCCCTTGTCCTGTCTCTCCACATCTCTCTCATAGGCTCCCTTCAGGATATGGAAGACTGCTTTTTGGGTCACCCCAGAGCCTTCTCTTTTCCAGGCTGAGCAATCCCAATGCTCTCAGCCTTCCCTCACAGGAGAGCTGCTCCATTCCACTCCGCATCTTGATGGCCTCCCCTGGACTCACTCCAGCAGATCCTTCCTGTGCTGGGGATCCCAGAGCTGGATGCAGCACTGGTGGGCTCTCAGAGGGGCACACTGCCCTCCCTGGCACTGCTGCCAGCTCTGCTGGGGATGCAGCCCAGGATGGGATTTGCTTTCTGGGCTGAAAATGCACATTGCCAGAGCCTGGCCAGCCTCTCACCCACCACACCTCACAGGAGGATCTGCCACGGCTCATTCTGGTTCTAGCCAAGAATGGAAGGTCAGAGCAGGAAGAGTGATAGCTGATAAGGCACAACAAATCATAAATGAGATACCTGCAGGGGCTTAGGCAGCCCTCAAGCATAAGGAGTGAATTTCTGCTATTTTCAGTTGATTACAGTGAATGAGGAGTTGGCCTGTTGGTACAGATTTAGACTGCCTTGCCAAGGAAAAGCTTGTTACCTGGGTGAAACTGTGCAGTTTCCAAATAAAACACGTCATAAATGAGAACAAGTGCCCAACATTTATATGACCAGGCTGGCTATTTTCTTTCTGTGATAAATACCAATGCTGAAAGGCAAACAAGAAGCAGAATCTATTCTGTTCTCCAAAATTTAGAATAACAGAGTTTCCAAACTATTTAAATTTGGAACCACTCAAATGCTAAAAAGACATCAAAAGCAATATAAAATATTTTATAAATATAATTCAATGTGGCTTATTCTTTTTGCTTTGATTAAAGTGAAAACAAATGTCTTGTGACATTTTCAAAACAAAATGGGACAACCTCAATAAGTCATTAGCTTTTTTTTTTCCTATCTAATAATAGTTTGAAAACAATATCCAGAGAAGCATTTCACTTGCAGTTAAACTTGCAGGGAAAATTTCTTCTGGCTAAAATATTTCAACCAGCTCAGGGATTGAAAAAATTCTGGATTAATATTTATTTTACAGAGAGATCTATTTTCATGCAGGACCACCTGGTTGGTGAATACCAGGAGATAAAACCAACATATACAAGTCTCAGGACAAAGGTTTCTGTCACAAATAAATCAGTGTCCCAGCAGCACATGAATAGAAAGTGGAAGAGGAGAGACCTTAAAGCCCTGATCATGTGACTTTGTAAGGATTCAGGTCATGCTGATGCATGAAAAATGTTGTCAGGGAACAAAAATTCACTTTAATTTGGACTTGATAGATAAGGAAATATGAAATCTTGTGTTAGTTTTCAGAGCTGGTATTTCACATGCATGGGAAATGTGAAATTTTGTGTGTCAGTCAAGAATGAAGCTGTAGGGGAGAGAAAATCTAAGGCTTAGCCAAAACTTTTAAAAGGACTGGTGACACTGGATTACTCATGGAATCTTGTTTGTGCTAGGGTAATCCAGAAACATCTGTGTGTCTGTGATGTCTCTTCAGAACAGGGCATCCAAAAAGTGAGGATCACATCCCAGTTTAGTAAACCTTTGTCTTAGTGATTAATTCTAAAATGTTTCTGGAGGAGAAAGTGGGCACCAATACCAAGGTGGAGGTTGGCCTCTTCTCTCAGGCAACCACCAAGAGGATGAGAAGAAATGGCCTCAAGTTGTGCCAGAGGAGGCTCAGCTTGGACATCAGGGAAAATTTGTACATGGAAAGGGCTGTTGAGCATTGGAATGGGCTCTGGTGCAGTCACCATCCCTGGAGCTGCTCAAGAAACAGCTGGATGTGGCACTTAAGAGTCATGGTTTAGCTGACAAAGTGGTGATCAGTCAAATGTTGGATTCAATGATCTTGGAGGTCTTTTCCAACCTAAATGATTTTACGATCCTGAGGTTCTCTGGACAAAAGAAATTGTGGATTTATAAGTAATTTGACAATTGTCAACACTGGTTTAAGAGAACAAGTAAGCAAAATAAATATGGCCTTTTCATAGGACTTTTTTAGCACTTTGCTTTCCCATTTTCAGACACCTCTTCCTAAAGTCCAGAAGTGGACTTTAACAAGATTATTAGTATGGTGTCAAGTGACATCAAGTGGTCATTTGAAGAAATCTTTCCATCAAAGCAGTGGCCTTGGGCTGCCCTGCAGACCCCCAGAGGCTGAGACTCTCAGAACTGTGGTAAAAGCTCAGTATGGACCCATGGAACTGAACTAAAAATGAACATTCATAAATGTGTCCACTCTGTGCATGTGCTTTGTGCATCCATCAAGGACCACCCACTCCCCATGAATCCACTGAGCCAAATATTTGGGAAACAAATCCTTAAAACTACCTAGTATTTCTCTACTCCTTTGGACAGCCATAGCTGTTGGCATCAGCCAATACATTCCTAAATATATTGAAAAAGAGCTTGTTCCAATAAACCTCATACTGTAACTTTAACAAATCCACAGTCCTGACCATCAGTGCTTGTTTCAGACGCATCTGAGGACTTCTGTAAAACGCAGGTGGGTCTTGTTCTGGGGGAATGGGTGAAAAACAGGCTTGTTAGATGAGCAGCCCTGAGCAGCCTGCCCTAGGAAACTGTTCTTAAGCATGGAAGTGTGGGACTACATGGCTTCCAGGGATATTTCCAGCCTCATCCATTCCATAAGTTGCAATTCTGTTCGGTTGCAACAATATTGAAATATTTGTTTTGAAAACACTTGTGTGTGTTGGTTTGCCTTTGGATTTTTTTCCTCTCAGTATGTTCTTATGCTCATAATGTGGTTTCAATCTGCTAAAGTGTAACTTTTTCTAGTGTAAAAACACTTTCACAAAACTTTCAACTGCTGTAATTCCCAGAGTTGCTGTGTGAAAAGCTTCCATAGCCATAATAACCTTCCCAGTTCTGCAGGCAGAGACACCAGTGCTTGAAATACTGCTGTCCACACCAGTTCTAGATTCTCTCCAAGTCTGATGTATTCCTAACTAGACTGTGAAGATTTTTCATGGAAGCTTACGACAAAATAAATAAGTTCATCTCAGTTATTCTCTATGGACGTTGTTGCTGTCTCGAAGCCTCAGAGTTCTGGCAACAATTAATTGCAGCAATTTAAAAATTTTCATCTCTATTTTTTCCAAGTACTTTAGATTTAATAAACCCAGTAACTAGACTAATGTCATCTCATCCATTTTCCCAGTTTCCTTTATGATGCTTTGGTGGAATTTTGCAGCTTCAGCCTTTTTTTTTTCATCTGTTGAGGTTGTATTCCTAAGTATGTAACAGCACAGAAGTGAACAGAATCCTGAAAGTACTGTTAGAAGTTGTGAATTGAAGTCACTTATAGCATTTGTTGTATTTGTATTCCTGATTTGTTCATCATGTTTTTCTTCAGTCTTTCTACTAAGGCATGCTGAAATCATTGTAGGTACAAGAATTACTCTGTCTTTAAAGGTTTTTTAAAAAAAAACAAACTAGCTTGACTAGGAAGTAGGAATATTGGCACATTCTGGCAGCCTTTCTTATGCCACAGGGTTAATGTCTACCAAAGATTTCCTGTGCCACTGATAATTTAAAGAAAAGCGGTCAGAAGTTTCCTGCCCCTTTGGAAAAAAGTAGTAACAGGGTTTAGTGCTCTGTGATGATGGGATGGCTTCAGTTGCATCTGAGAAATGCACCTCTGTGTTGTTAGACAAAATCTTCCATGGGACCTTGCTTCCAGGTGCTGTGAGTGGGACCTGCAAGTGTGAGGGACTGGAGACAAGCTCTGATGTTCATGCAGCATCCCAGGACAGAGTCTGTTCCCACCACATCAAGGTATCTCCTGGATGCTTCCATCACCAAGCGATGGTTGAGTCCATCAAGACATGCAGGGATCTGTTTCTTCCTTTGTAGCACAGAGATAGATGTGACAGCTCTCCTGCTCCTTCTTGTTCCAAAAGGCAGAAACCCTGGGAAATGGAGTCACTTTATTTCTAAAACATCACCAGAGAAGAGAGACCTCAATGCTCTAAGTTTGTTAGGTATAGCTCTGAGCTGAGCTGGTATTTCCAGAGAGAGCCACTGCCCTGATTTCTAGATGTTTAACGAACATTTGGTAGAAATGAGAGTCTGGTATTGAGAAGAGCAGTTTTGCTTTTGGGTAGAAGGAGAAAGGTCAGGAGGCAGTGATAGAGAAGAGAGTGATAGCACAGGGTTGCTCTTGGTCAGAATTTCTCTGACTTTTAATTCTGAACTTTGTGTCAATTTTTGATCTAGCTCCTGCTCTGCTCACCCTCTCCCACCGCAAGGAAGCAACTTTAAATGCTACTGTAAAAGTAATAAACTCGCCTAAGAAAAAATTCAGACTGTGCGAAGCTTTGGCTCGGTCCTTTTCCGTCATTTTTCAGACACCAGTTCTTTTATTGCAACTCATCCCACTTCAGCTACTGAATTCAAACTTTACAGAGGTTCAGCAGTGCTTCTTGTCCCAGTGTATTCACATTTCCATGTTCAATTACATTTGTATCAGTCATTGATCAAAATGACTGATACAAATGACACTCAAAATGTCACTTTGCCATTTTTGCAGTTGTCCTCCTGTGAATTTTCCCTTCCTACTTTGAATTTCTTCCAGACTTTTCAGTCTCTTTGAAACCTCTGTTTTTACAGGAGCAGCAGTGCTTTTCCCAACAGGTAAAATTATTTCCATTCCAGGTATTTGCTGAGCAGTTAATAACTATGTCTTATAAATCAAATGACCCAGCACTTTCTGAAAAGCAATGGAAACTTATCTATCGGTGGGAATGTGTCAGTATTTTAATTAAATGCAAAATAATACTCATTACATCTAACAGTGCAAGTAGAATAGGCTTACCATTTATCCAAATAAATGAGCAAACAGTCCAAATCCCAAAGCAACAGAATGAAATGGAATTAAGCTGCCTGTGATGGTCTCCCCCCTAAAATAATCATTCCTGGTCACTGTATCACAGGTGCTTCCATTTTTCAATTTATTTCTTAATTACATTTTCCTTTCAGAGTTTTTTCCTCTGACTTCAAATGCCATAATTCATCTATCACTTTTCCTTCCTTTCTAAAAGTTACCTTGGACTCAGTCAGAAATGGAAGAGGGGGAGCGAGCGGGGGCACTGATTGAAATGGAAAATGGCATCACTGTATTAAGGTCCAAAATAACAAATGCAAAAGTTTCCAAAAAGTAAAGAATTAAAAAAAAAAAAACTAAAAAAACAGACATGAGTACAAAATATCAGCAAAATACTCTCTGGTTGAGTCAATTTTGTCCTGCACGTTATTAAACTACTGCCACAGAAGAGACACTGAAGATTTGGCTTTTGCAAAGCACAAAGGGACAAGTGACAAGGCACTGCTGCAAGGGGGACTCAGGCTCTCAGATGCAGCATTTGGGCACCTTTGGGGAGCTGCAGGTGGGGGACCCACACCCAGGAATTCACCCCTGCCAGTGGGGTCCTGGAGTGGCTGTGCTGGGTCACTGCCCTATGCCGGGATGTTGCTCTCCAGCACCACAGCTTCAGTGCAGTCCAACCACACCACGATGTCCCACCCTTGGCCAGGCTCCCAGGGAATATCTGTGCTGCTAAATGAAAGGTGTGGAACCAGCTTAATGCTGGACATCTACTGTCGACGTTGCTCAACTGATAATTCATTTTTCAACTCTCTTGTCAACCCATGCAACTCACTTCTAGACAAATGCAGGACAGAAAGGCTGAACTCTAAACAGCAAAGGTGTTGAGCCAGCTTCTTCCACCTGTGCCTGGTGTCTGAGGCTGTTTCCTTTAGCAGCACAGACAGGGCTTGAGCAGCTTTATGGAGGAATTGGTGTTGGTGTTGTATCCCAAAATAATGCTTGCAGTTCTTTAGGGTGGAAAGTTACTGGTGAGGCGTTGAGTTTGGGGTCACTACTCACTCAGAGGCTTCACACAGAGACACGTGGAGTAGATTCTGGAATCAGTAGGGCCTGGACCCTTTAAAGGGAGTGGGAGAATTTTCCATGGCTCCAGGAGCCCCATATCTGACCATGGCTGCAGAACAGCTCCAGGGACTGGGGCTGTGCATGTTCTTCTAGGAAATGTCCACAAGGTTTCTCCACAACAGCAATAGCTTTCTGCACATTGTGCTTCCTGCACATACCTTTCACACATCTGACTGTGTTCTGGCCAGCTGGAGGAAAGCAGAGTTTTTGAGCAGTCCACCATCACGTGTTACTGCTTTTTCTGTCCTGCTTGCATCCCATGGGCACTGAGTTCTACTGAGGTGTATTTTTACTAACAGAATCTGAAAGCCTAATAGGAGTGACTTATCTGTCTTTATCAGCAAAGAATGCACGTATAATCTGATATGAAAACTACTAATCCGTTAGGACTTGGACATTTCATTAGCATGGCGAGAGGAGCTCTTATTGCCTGCTCAAGCTCATAAACTTGTCTCCAACTGGAAGGAAGTGGCATGTAGTTCGAAATCCAGGAGTTGGGCAGTACATGTGCTCAGCTGCCACAGCAGTCTCATTTGCCCCAGGGGGTTGCTTGCAGCACTGCACTAAGCCCACGTGTAAAGGTCGCACGAGGAGAGGCTGCTCCTTGTCATGCTGCTCTGCAGCAGCAGCTTTGCCTCTGCAGGCACTCTGCTGGGAGCTGAAGTCTTGCTTGGGAAAGTGCTACTTGGATTGGGATTGTTTCTAAGCTGCTGACCAGCTAAGCTGTCTCCAAGAGCATGGAAAGGGAGAAAGGAAAGGAAAAGTAATTTACTGAGAGTCACAGGTGAGAATTTACCTGGGCTTTCCACCGAACAGCATCAATTCCTGCCTTACAGTGATGAACAGTGTATAATTCACTGCAGAAAATCTTGTGTCCTTTCTTCTCACTGTCACACTGTGCTGTCCCAGCCACACTCCACTCACGGTCACTTTGGCTCTGTTTCACCCTCACCAGTGCTCTTCTTCCATGTCTTCTCCTTTCCCCTTCTTCTCTTGCTGACTCTGCATGTGCCTAACTGGGCTTTCCTGCTTCACTTCCCTTTCTCTTACATGGTTCAACCAGATTTATCCTCTTTCTCCCTTTCCCCAGGCTTAGGAAGGGTTCTTCTGCGCTAGCTCTTCTTCCTAAACTGGAGAGCGTAGATTTGAGCCTTTGAGTGAGGGGATTTGAGCCTTTGAGTGAGGGCACTTCTTCAAAGTGTTCCTGGAGAGGACAAGGAGGTTCAGGGCTGGCTCTACTCCTGGAAAGAAAAGTTCAGTCTAGTGTTTCCTCCTTCTGAATCTTATATTTCATCCAATGGTAGAAAAGAGTATACATAGTCTATTACTGTCAGAACCATGGTGTAGAACTACTGTAGTAAGACTTACGCACAGTACTGGGTTTTTTAGAGGATTTTCTGTTGTCCCTCAGCTAACTATAAGCCTAAGTTGAAACTTTATCTGAAGTTTTACCTTTAACTTGTCCTGAGCAGTCTGATAGCAGAAATATGGCAATGCAGTACAACTCTGACATGATAAAGCCATAAACCATCCTGATCCACAAGTACGTGATCCATTAGGAAAAAGGGAAAATCCTCAGTGTATTTCTCTGACCACATCAGCTGTTACACAATAAATATATGCAAATCCAGGGTTATTTCTCACAGCTGGCACAGCCTGGCTTAGATAAATATAAAACTTGCTCTAAGGGAATAGCTCGTAATTGGGTTAGGCACAGGGTTTTAATTAGATTTACGTAAATGCATACAGTGCATGGTAGAAATCAATAACCTGGAGAGCTTCTTTGGGCTTATTGTTTAAATCAGCAACACCAAGTCAGCTGAATAAACAGGATATTTGCATACTCCATCACTCCAAAAATGGCACTTTTTACATGACTGATGTCACGTTTGGAACATGCTGTGCTGTCCCATATTTGTGTCCTTTTTTATCTGTCTGGCCACTTGAAGTTTGGGTGCTTGCAGGCAGAGCCCTGTCTGTACAGAAGAAGAAGGTAGGAACTATTTTAAACAAGAAGAAATTTGATACATAAACTAAAAGCTGTGATATCCAAACAGTTCATGTTCACCTTGTAGGCTGATATGAGGTTATCAGTTGCTGAAGTTAAAACATTTACCATCCCTGCAAGTGGTAGCAATGGTGAAGAGGGAAGCAAGGTCTTTTTGTTGTGGTTAGAAGTAAAAGCCTATGAGCTACACATATGTTTCAGAGACAGGTTGTGATGATTTTCTGTAAAGGACTCAAGAAAAAATAATTGTTTCATTATTTATTTCAATTGAGAAATTGAAATTGTTAAAAAATAATTGCTTTATTATTTACTGATAAAGACTTCCTTGCCTCTATTCATCAACTAAAAGGAAAAAGACAGATAGAAAATGGTATTATCAGCTAATTCTTAAATGGAACAAGTTTAAGTGCAGTGTGAAATGGATTTAAAATACCCTTAGAATTCCAAATAGCTATACCTGGCATTTTCTAAGAAAAAAAATTGCAGATTTTCTCTTCTTTTCTGCTTTGTTTCCAACCTCAGCATGGTCTTGTTGACCCTGCTGCTTTTCCACACCTTAAGGAGCCTTTCTTCCCTTAGGAAAATTTACGTTAAAAAAGCGTGAGACTTTTAGCACAGCTTGGTATTGAGCTCACTTACAGTCAGTGGAAAACCAGCACCGTGAAGTGCTTCAAAACCCTTAAACCATTCCCTGACAGAGGGAAAACTGTCACTTTCCAGGAGTACATCAAGTGCAGAGTTATGCACTCAAAAGGCAACTGCCAGGGTTGAAGAACTCGTACCAAGTCCATTTCTGCAGACATTTTGTGATATGGTCTTTAATTGACTGATCCCCATCTAATCCTCCTGACTCTTCAGCACCTGAGTGGACACAATTTTTGTCTCCTCCCTGGGCAAAGTGTGGCTTCAAGCCTTTTTACTGCTGCTCCACAGGCCTAGTACGTTGTCTCTCACCAACTGGGATTACCACTGTAGTAACATATCCAGATTTTGGGGTGTCTGAAGATGTTCAGAGGGTTATAATGGGAGTTTCCAAAGTTTCATTGTTTTTCATTGGAAATCCCAACTAGGTCCTTCCGTTCTTCATTCCATAAACCTGAGGTCTTCATCTCTCCACCTCCAACCTGGTTTCTTGTTCTCTTTTTTCCCATTGTGTCATTCAATCCTATCTTAAACCCTTCTCCTTAATTCAGACCCTGTCTTGCCTCTTCATTCTTTCTCCATTCTGTTATTTTGATGGCTCCCCCTCCCAAACTCATCTCTCCCTTCCTTCCCTGCCCCAATTCCTGCCCCATCAGTGCTTCAAGTTTTGTATGCTTTTCATCTCCTTCACCTTGTCCTTTCTGTCACTCATTTGAGTGCTGCACAGTGAGATCCAGCAGGGATGGAAGAGAAATTCCAGCTGCACATTCACCACCCCTGGCTGCAGCAGGTGCTGTCCTGTAGGCACACAAGAGGGGTCACACACATCAGAGATGTGCAAATCTTCCGAGGTGAAAACTGCCACCTTCAAAAGTATCAACAGCCAAAACTCAGAGAAAAAAAAAACCACTAAACTGAGCCTTATAGCTTGGTGAATTTTCACAGCAGCAGGGAAAGGCAGAACAGTAACCCCAAGGAACACACCTGCACTAAATCCAAGTGTGCTCACGGTTTCTATTGAAACCAAGCAAATCAAAGCAAATCAAAATAGAAAAGCTTGACAATATTATTTTAAGACAGAAAAGGAAAATATGCTTCCTCTTCTCTTTTACTCTTGTTTCAAAGCTGTAAATTTTTTCCTCAACCTTTTTTTACCTAAAAAAGAAGTGAGAAAAAACCCCCAAATCATAATAATCGGATCAGAAACAAAAAGCCCCAAAAACCCCTCCTTACATGAATTCTCAGAGAGGAAGAGTTAGGATCACCTGTCCTGGCTGTGTCTGCTTCCAGCTGCCCCTGCACCCACAACTTCCTTATCAGTGTGGCTGTAGGAAAAGCAGAAAAGGCCTTGGCTTTGTGTGAGCCCTGCTCAGCAATGACAAAAAACATCTTGGTGTTATCAACCCCATGTTCAGCACTAATCCAAGACACAGCCCCATACCAGCAACCGTGACGAAAATTATCTCTACCCAGCCAAAAGCAGCACACCTCAACAATGTTTGATGCCAACACTGATTTATAACATCATAAAGGTTAGGCTTAAATCTGATGAAAGAATGTAAATTGCCATTGTTGAGGGCTAACATTTCCATTTTGTCTGCAAAACAGAGCAAACAGTAGTGGTATGTTTGTATTTACACAGGGTAAGTAATGGGCTATCTGAGACCCAGGAAGACAAGCACTTAATAGAAATAAAATCTTTGGACCAGCTAATTTTTGAGTTTCTGTGTTTGCTACTTACTTCAGTTGTTTTTCCCTCCTTAGCTTTTTAAATTTTTTTTTCTCGTTTTTCATCTTGTGTTGTTCACAGCGACACGGTAGTTCCAAAAAAAAATAGGATAGACTATGAGTCTATTGAGACCTGTCTTCATGTGAAATTTCTGCCAAGTGGACTGATGCTGTAGCCAGAAGTATCCATGTAAATAAAAAAAAAAAATTAAAAAAAAATATAATATATATTTACCCCAATGGTAAAGATAACTGGCATAGTTCTGTGCTTGAGCATCTTCATCAGATATGTCCTGAAAATTATCTTGATTGTCTCAATGGCTTGAGAACTGGTGGAAAAAGGATGGCTTGCAGGAAGGAAGATTTAAGGTACCATTTGTACCAGTGCACAGTCTTCTGTTAACCAGGAAAACTGACAGTCACTGAGCTGTGCAGGCCAAACTTTGAAAATGACATCTCAATTAGACAGATTTAAATCAGGGGTTCCATAGCTAAAACAAAAGGAGTCATTTTGACTCTGTAAGGAGGAATCAATCACGACTTGGCCACAGATGCAAAATCTGCACACGTCAAGAAACATGCAAATCTAGTATTAGTATTATTATTATATTCAATTATTATAGTCAATAAAGTATTTCACATGAAAACCACAGCCACGAGAATAAACAAAACAAAAATTTAAATTCTTTCCGTTCAGCCATTGAAAGAGCATGAAAGAAACTCCCTTGCAGAAATTTGAAAGTATGCCCAGGCAAGATATATAAGGAAAGAAATCTATATTTGAGGTAGGAACATGCATCTCATATAAAAATGTTGTGAGGGTTTTTTTTGTTTGGTTTTTGGTGGGGTTTGGGTTTTTTTTCAGAATAAAACATTCTTCAATGAATTTTTTAAGACTCAGTTTATGCAGGGAAATGCTAATGCTACTGTGTATAGGCAGCCGCTGGGTCAACTCCAATCAAGTTTGGACTGCATCCTATAAGATCTGTCTGGAGGAAGCATATGCATTTTTGGTGCCTGGATTTGAAAAGCAGTCTCTGAAATAACTTGGTTCAATATTTGGCAGGCAGGGAACACAGAAGAAAAGCTGAATCTTCAATAAAATTGTCGCTTGTATTCACAAGAGTAATATAGACCAAAGTGAGGTGCTTTGAAACTGCACGAAGGAACAAACAGGAAGATGGAGCAAAAGGCACACAAAACCACGAGAAAAGATAAGTAAGGGTCAATTTTGTGGCAGAATTGACAGACTGCCTAAATGAAAAAGGAAATCAGTTCCACATGGCAGCTAGGAGCCAATAACAAATGAATGATAAGAACTGGAGACAGCAAAAGAAAGAAGATCCTGAGCTAAGAACTTGAAGAAACGGCACAAGGAAATGGTCCTGGACAATATTGCTTACCTATTAAACTGGAGAGTTCTGCTTACTTGCAGTACATAGGCAGCATACAAAGTGTATCCTGCCACCCTTAAAAATAAAGCCAAGTGGCTGGTGGCCTGGATCAGCACTCTTTTTGTAACTAGCTTTGTGGTGAGAAGATAGTTTTGTGAGGATGCACAAGCTCACCTCCTCTGAGCCCTTGCTGATGCACAGAAATGAGGTGACCAGTCCAGGTGGAGCTGGACTGAGCTGTCCCTCCAGCAGCTGGCCAGAGTGGTGAGCTGTGGTGGTGATAACAGACTGAGCACTTCAAAACTTTCAAACTCTCAAAGAATATCCCTCTCACATTTCATTACTTAGCCCTGGCTCAGGGCAGCTGGAGCTGTTCTGACTGTTTTTTCCCATTACATGTCTCATGGAAATCCATAATGCAGAATTTTCAAATTGGACTATTGAGATGCTAAATTAATGGGATGGCAACATTTTTCTTGTGAAATGCTGCAGAGAAAGGAACCGAGATTTCGCTGGTTTCTCTTTTGCTCATTTTTCTATGTTAAGAATTTGTGCAGAAAGAGTCAGGCTCTCTGCAGTCATCTGGGTCTTAAGGTTACTCCTGGCAGAGGTCAAGTCATCCTGCAATGCTCTCAGATCATGGTTTCCCCTAGATTATCACAACTTTGACATTGGCCGAATCCTCCTGGAATACTTTCAGGAATGTATTCTTCCATTTAATGCCAGGGCCATAGGAAATAGGAGCTGTTGGTAACCCTGTGGCTCATGGCATTTCCCAGGAGATGGTCTGAATTGTGCCTGGTCCGTGGCTCCAAAGCCCAAAGAGATCAAAAAAGATGGTAGTTAGGAAATAAAATTAAGAGATCCTTGGCCACAAGGAGTCACTCTGATCAACCAGTCTCACCATTTGCATAATGAATGACTCGCTGAGGCAGAAATGTATTTGTGAAGATCAGAGCCCTTCTCTGAGTTGCTTTGGAAATTTGGCCTTGCACAAATTTCAAGTAACATAAATCTTTGAAGTGTCCCACAAAAGAAAATTAAGTTGAATATGGTTTGAAAGTAAAATTCTTTAATTCATTTCTCCTCTATGTTCATGTAACATTTTAAAGTAAAAATGAAATGTTAAACTTCAAAGATTCTGGAAACACTAGGGTGTGAGATAGCCTGACTTTTTCCTTTTGTTTTCTTCCAAAGACAAAATCTTTGCAGAATCAACATGACTTTAGTATTGATTCATACTTTTCTTAAGCTATATTTAGTTTCATTCAGGTAACCTTTTTTCAGATAAACTCAGACTTGTCTGAATCTGTGGATGGACAAAGCTGAGCACACATCTGGGGCTGGCATCTCTACTTAGCAAGAGAAAGAATCTACCACTGTTTCTCCCAGGGTTTGATGTTATACACTTTAATTATTGCCAGTCATGTCAGCGAAGCTGTCTGTGTAGTAAAGGTACTTGTAAATGCTCAGAAAAGTGATAGAATCCAGCCCCAGCTCATTATCATGGCTATAGTGAAATGGTAATAGTGGAATAAATTGCCTGGTATAATTATGTATATGCCAGATGCTCTTAATCATTCCACTTCAACCCTCCTTTGCTAACTGCAATTTTGAGCCTTTTCTGAGTCGAAAGGAATTGGTAAACATGAGTAATTAAAAAGAAATTAAATGGATTTTAGAAGTGAATTACTGCAGTTCCTGCAACACTAATATAATTAGCACCTCTAGAATCAGTCTGAGCTAGAAGATGTGCTGTGTATGGCACAGAAGATGTTTCATTTGTGGTTTGCACTAAAATCATAGTCACTCTGTTAGTGTGGTTAAATATCTCAATAGAACTGTGCCAGGCTAGAAAGAAGAAACTTATTCTCTCAGCTGATTTATTAAAATAGAAACAGAAAGCCATATCTCAGCTGGTGTAAATCACAATATTTCCACTGACTGTTAGATGCTGAACTTACACCAGCTGAGCCTGTAGCCCATCCTCCATTTGGATTCATGCAAGCAAAGGTCTGTTGGTATTCCTACCCATAATAAATTATTTTTGGCTCTCCAGCTAGAACTCCTCTTTCAAATGAGACAAAGTTCCTGTCGTGAAAGCAGAAGATACCCTACTATGAGTTCTTTTGGTTTTTATTATGTTGATATTTGAACTACTTTTCTCCAATTTCAATACTCAGAAGAACAAAAACAGATTGCCACAAAGAAAACAAATTTCTGATAAAAAGTTATCCTCAGAGGCCCAAAGACACCTGTGTTTTGTCAGAACTTTGTGATACACCATAAGTTCCATTTATTGAAGGTTTTACCAGCAGAGGAAGGTGGGTAAGAATGGCACATCTGTTTCAGGAGTCACTCTGGAGATCTGTAGTCTGATTAACCAGTCAGATGTGGTTTTGTCTATCTGTGTCTTGAAAGTCACCAAGAATGAGCCTAAAATCACCTGCCTGTGCAGCTTGCTCTAGCATTGTAGCACCCTTCTGATGAAAAGGTTTTCCCCTGAACCTCCAAAATGTCAATTTGTGGGGATTCTTTCCTGATATATTGTCTGCTTCTACTTGATCTGCCTTTATAATTCCAGCTGCAGAAATGTGCACATTTTTCCTTTGAACTCCATGAGTTTTCTGTCATCCCAGTCTAATTTCTCAAGATCCCTCCGGACCAAAGCGAAATGTCAAGAGATAAGATTCCTTTTCTGTGTATTTTGTGCTAAATACAAGGCACCTCCTTGATTTGGTCCCAATAAATTCTTTATTTGCACCTAATTATCTTACTCCAAGGGTATTTCCTACAGACTGGGGTGGAAGAAACACTGACTGTGTTCTTAAATACAGACTTATTGGAAGCTAGGGCACACAGCTAGTGTGCGGGAACACTGACACCTGGGCACCCAGAGTACCTTGGCTGCTGCCTGCCTCTTGGCTGTGGCACCAAACAGATGGGGATTTGTCTCCTTTCACCAGGCTGCAGGTTGAAAAGTGGAAAGTTGCTCCAGCCATCCTTATGTTAAGAAATATGGAGAAAGTGTGAAGAAAAATTTTTCTAATGAGATGCTTGTCTGCCTCCTTACAGGCACAGTGGACCAGATCTTCTGTTGTTCCTGAGTTGGCTTTCACTTCATTGAAGATATGGAGTTATTCCAGCTGACAGCAGGGCCTGAGCAACAGCACTTTAATGGTTTTTGCCTTATTTAACTATTAACATTTGTTACAGGACCGTTCATTAGATGAGGCACAAAGTACAAGTATTTTTATTAGGTTTTCATCTCTCCTCTTCCATTAGGGAAACGTTCCACTTTCAAATTACTGTTAGAAGGACTTTAAAGTCTCAGCAATCCCTAATCTTTACGGTTTCATTCGAGTTCCTAATATTTCATTTGGTTTATCCTGTGAGCTGGGAGCTATATATTTGAGGGACTTAGTCCAAAGATACAGTATAAGCAGATAGTTTGGTTAAGCTGATTTTTGCAGTTTAAATGGGTCTAAAGCCCATCATGCTCAGGATTATATTTATACTTGTGGTTAAATTTGACAGAATTTGAGCATTCTCTGTGTATTGCAGTGTACAGCTGGGAAAGTAGAAGACAGCAAAGTTAGTAGTTTATATGTAAAGCAGAGCTTGAAGGAGCACGTAGACAATTTACATTTTCGTTCTTTTGTACATCACTCAGGGAGAAAGTAAATATTTTGGCAGCCTAGATCATGTGACAGAGAAACAAGAGACTTCATTAATTCAGATATTTCAGATTCAGCAACAGCAGAAAGGAGAGATTATGAGTACCATATTTGAGCCAGCTGGAAAAAACTAAATCTAGACCAAGGTCAGGTACATCCCAAATGAAGGAATGGTATAAAATGCATTTAATTTCCTGAGAGCTGTGATAAATTAAGATAAGAGCCCTGGGAAGAGAGTCTAATACACCACTCAGCTCTATCAAGACTCACAGGTTTGCTAGGTGTGTCATAGCTGATTTGAAAGGATGATTCCTAAAAAAAAAAAAAAACCAACCCGCAGAATGTTCTATTTTTGCTCTTTTAAGAGTTCTTGTCTTTCTGAGTACTGCCATTCACAGAATTGAAAGATATTTCTGTGCAACATTGCTTAGTGAGAACACTGGTGCCCTTTGTCAGTAACCAGGGACAAGACCAGCCTTTCACTCCTGCAGCCAGCTCAGGGCTCTGTGAAAAGCTGTGCTGCTCCTGCCGTGGGACTGCAGACCCCAGCTTTGCAGTGGGCTTGGCTGCCTTCAGCATTTGCCCTTCATAGCACAGGATTGCTCCTGGTGGAAAAGGCTGCTCCTCACAAGGAAGCAAAGCCCTGGAGGAGTCCTGCCTCACTGAGGCTGGGAAGCATTTCCTTAAGCTTAATTTATTTTGCAGAGACCAAAAAGGAGGAAGCAGCACTAGCTAGGGGAGAAAGACTGTGGGAACATCACTGCTTTACACTGCTGAATTCTCAGCAGTCATTCTAAAACCTTAGCAGTCATTCTAAAACCAGCTTTTGTTCCAGAGGGTAAAAACTTGCCATCTTCCTCTACTTTTTTCCTTCTCTTTTCAGTCTGTGCCTCCAATAATTTTATTTGCATGCACATGGGAATATGTGAGTGCACAGGTATACGTTCATGTGTATAGCACACATTTTTATACAGGGGTGGGTGTACATTTTGATTTGAACTGAAATCATGTTGCTGCTTATCTCACAGAATAAGGGCTCCGTTCTAACATATTCACTTCTGCTTGAAAATCACACCCAGCATTTTCTTATTAGACCAGATCTAGGCTACAGGGAGAAGGCATTTACATTGCCCCCTAATCCAAACCTATTTTTAATTCCTGACATTGCAAAGGTTAGACACGTCAGCGAAAGATTCTCTCTGTGTTCTGCCCACTTCCTTCTTCACTCAGGTAACTAAAATCCTCTGACCTCACCCAAAGACCAGGGTGGAACAGCTGGCTCTGCAGCTCAAGTAACAGCAGTCAGGAGCATTGAAAGCATTGAAAGCAGCCAGCAATGAAAGGCGAAGGGTGGCAAAATACCTCAGGCCGCTGAACATTTCCCAGCAATCCAGCCATGGGCAGTGTGAGTGCTGATTAGAGACATTGCATCACTGACCTGCTGTTGAAAGGGGAGAGAGATGGGGCTGTTTAGCTTTGCTTCCTTCAGCTCTGCTCACAAAGGAGTGACTGCTGCTCCTGGCTTTGCCAAGCGTGTTGCATGTCTGATGCTGCACCCAGAGCACAGCTCCAGCAGAGCTGAGAGGGTACAGCAGGGCAACAGGGGGAGCAACAAGGGCTCAGCAGTGAACTGAAAATTCAGCTGGACTCTGATAAAAAAATCTGTACACTGTAAAATTCAGTTGTGCAGAGCCTCTTTCATATCAAAGTCAGATTAAGTTTATGTTTAAGAAATCAAAGGTGCTTTCAGAGCACCAGGTTTAGCATCAATCCACAGCAGCCAGCACGGTGAGCACTGCACAGCCAAAATCCATGGGCCTGTTTCTCCTCAGAGGTCCAGGTGGTTCACGCAGCCCTTCGAGGTCATAACTTCCTCTGATGTTTGCATGTTATTCCCAAGGGTTGATGAGCATTCATCTACCTAGAAAACCTGTAAATGATGGCTCTGGTGTGTTCATATAGCTGTAGGATCTAACGCTTGTACAGCTGCCATGTGTCAGGAAACTTTCCATAAAAATAGTAACAAAAATAAAAGATTATTATTTTCTGTAACCCTCAGCCTAAGCAGGCCTTGTGCTAGATTAAATCCCAACTCTCCTCTGAATACCTCTGTGTTACCTGCTTGTTCCTGGTGTGCTGCTCTCCTGATAATCAGTTCCTAGTTGCAATTGTCTGCCACACTTCTCTGAAGCTAACACTTTGCTTAATTTATTTGGGATTTTACTTCTCAGTGTGAAAAGATGTGATTAGATAAAGAAAACATGAAGTGATTGTTGTAGCCCTGTACCAGTAGCTTGTTTTGGCTTGACACCAGGGTTTAAATGGAACATACAACTGCAACCCTGAGGAAGCAAGGCACAGGTCTGAATACTCACAGCACAGGTGCCACTGAGGTGATTCTGCAGAAAGGGCAATGTGCTGCCCAGGAGCTGTGTCCAGCTGGGCAGGCAGCTGGAGTGGACCATCAATTAGCAGAGCCAGCAGTGTTGTGCAAGTGGGCATGTAGAAAAAGCCCCTCTGGTGATGGAGAACCTCAGACTGGAGACCTGGACTGCAATGTAGGCTGAAATTACTTTCTCAGGATAAGGCTGGAGGCTTCCACTGCAGGGGAGGAATCACCAAGACACCTTAGTCATCTCTAAGGAGAAGTTACACAAGTATTGAGTCCTCAGTGGTTTTGTAATAAACAACCCAACAAGCTCATCTTCCTTTGGTGAATCCCTAGGTGGATCCCCAGCCACAAGGGTGAAGAATTTGCTGTTTGCTACAGCTGAGCACAGAACAACCTGCACCTCTTTGTAATGCCAGAGTAATGTTGACTTTATGCAGAAAGGATCAGCTGAATGTTGCACGCTGCCTGTTTGGAAAGCAGGTTTTCATATGTGCCACATGGTAAATGAGCCCTGGGATTGCCCAGGACCTTGTAGGTGAGTTTCACCCTGCCCTGGGAGAAGAGGAGGGGCTGCACCACCCACACAGGCTAGTACAGTGTTCTGGCAACATGGCAAACAGAAGCAAATCCACGGAGACATTATGCAACCTACTTCAAGATGGGTTAGAAACAGGAGCTGCAAATGACAAACCAGGGGCTAATCACTTGAAACACGCAAAGGGAAGAGAGACTCACAAAGCAGCAGAGCTGAGAAAGCCCTACTGAGCACCCTGTTTAAAACCCAATGAGCCCACCAGAGTTTCAAATTGATAATCTGAGTAATAAGAGTTCTTGTAGCCAAAAGATGGAGCTGAAACAAGAGAAAGCACGTGGGCAGTAGCCAGGCTGCTGTAACCAGAGGATGGGAGCACTGCTGCCCTCCGAGGGCCCAGGGACCAAATGCTCGTAGTTATCTGCTGGTCACACTGGGAGGCTTTGTCAAATCAGAGCCTCAAGGAACAGATGGGATTTATCCATGCAAAAGCATGCACTGGCCTCTCTGTGAGGCCTAATTTAAAACAAGAGATGTTCATACAGCATGGCTCATCTGACCTATCTAAATGTTTTATTTCAAGAAAAAGTTTTGCTTAGAGAATTCTGGGACAGGATCATCTTCTTCTGTCTTCTCTTTTTCTATGGATGTGCAGAAATCTTTTGTCTATTACCCTGAGCCTTCAGGTGCTCCAGTGGGCAGTACCTGTGTTAATGAGCACTGCTGGGCTCCAGGTGAGCTGAAGAGCCCTGGGTGGAGCTGGCCATGGCCTGAAACAGAAATGGGAGCACAGAGGAGCCTTTTGAGTGAAACCCCAGTTCAGCAAGTCACCAGGATGCCAGCACTGGCAGTATGTTGGGCTTGGGTAGTGTCCTCTCTGTGACTCCAGCCCAAAGGCTTGGCATCGATTTTTAAAGTATTTGAAACCCCTGAAAGGTTCTCTGCACCTAGCTGCTAATGAGATTTCAATGTAAAATAAAAGGAACATTGTCTAACCCAGATTAAACTTGATCCTGAGCTATTTTTAGCTCGCCTAAACTCTTTCAACCCCTTTGGTAAAACTCATCAAAATTCATCTCTACTAAAAGGATGTAACTTCAAAGAAGGCATATGCATTAAACGTCAACATGCTTTACTCATTATAAATTACAGTATCATTAAATCTAACATGAGTTAAATGGGAAAGATTTAATTTCACTATCTTTAAAATGAAGGCATTTTAGCATGGGAATAAAATTTTCTTTTAAAAATGTTTTTAAAGTAAAGGGGGGCACAGAGGGTTTATTTTACGTGTTATCATTTTTGTATGTAAAAACAAAAGCAAAAATGCAGCACTCCATTTTTCTGAGGAAGATATGGCAATAGTAGCTTACTTTTGCTCATTTTACAACCCTCCTTTTGGATACACTTCTAATTTAAACTGTGGAAACCGAAAACGTTCCTTTAAAACTGGTTGTCATGGTTATAAAATCCCGAAAGAAATTATGTGCGTCTGCATCTGCTGAGGGAAACATTTATGGCATGATTTAGCAGAGGGGGGGCAAGAAACCACCCACCACAACCCATTTTCAGACTCGCTTATTACATTACTCGAATTAATTTATCACCCTCCCCAAAAAGCCAGGGAAAGGACTCTCACACGTTTTTCACTGCATGCAGTTCATTAGCAAATATCATATGGCGAGGGGTTAGTTCTGTCAAGTTCTTGCAGGTTGGGGGGCTTTTGTTTGTTTGTTTTCTTTAGCTGTCTTTGTTTCAAGCAAGCTTATCTAGAAATATAGAGTGTGCTAGACTGCCAGCATACAGTTGCTGTCACAACTGGTGTCTTGGATCTCTTCCATTATTTTTCCTTTCCCTGATACAGCTAGAAAGTCATCTGGCCAAAATAAAAAGCCAAGCTGAATGCTGCAGGTCAGACTGGCCTGAACAAAAGCCTGCATTTCTTCATGGAGCTCAAAAGGATAAAGCAAAGGACAAGAGGAAAAGAAAGCTAAAGAAGAAGAAGAAAAAAAAAAGATAGAAAAGGAAAGAATAAGCAGAAAGAAAAGAGAAATGGGAAAGGGCAAAGGGAAATGGAAAGAGGCATCACCTTACTGAAGGAAAACTAAGTCTCCTGTGAAGCCACTGCACTTTCATATGCTCCCAGGACAAAGTTTACCAACCTGTTGAAATTGTAGGTTTATTAGAAATGAGTCTATATTGAGTCAGACCTCCTCTCTCACAGGGATGCAAAAGTCTGCACATGTCTTAGAAATCATGGTTTGGCACATTTCATTTTTCATTAAGAAAAGATGACTGCATGGATAATTAAAAAATTACACTGTGAAAGGCTGAGGTAGCATTTTTTAATAGTTAGGATGAGTGATCTGTTGAGTGCAGGAAATCTGTGCTGTTCCTGGCCCTACTGCAAAATGTAAATAGCAGGTAAGCATGATGAGAGAATTTTAGAAAATACATTTTGTTTATGGTATTTATTATACCCACTGATCCAGGGCTTTTCCCAATTAAAAAATTCTGCTGCAGAAGGACGTCCCAAGCATGAAGCAGAACCCTTGTGAGAAAATTTGGAATATAAAAACAGGCTGAGTTACTTCTGAAAGGCTGTGGATATTCTCAGACTCCTTGACTTTCTCCCACTCAGGAAATCAGGGATGTCTTCACTGTTCTGTTTCTGTGGAAAGTTAATTCTAGTAAATATTTTCTACACTCATGATGGAAGCCCTCAATTTATAGCACCTGAATGGAAGAATATAAGAAACTCGAGATGAGGGAAAGCATTAGGGACAGAATTATGCTTCTCCAATCCTCTTGCCTTCTTCCTTTACATCTAAACAAGCAAAACCTTGCCATTGTTTTTGAATCCTTTATGTGACTTCTGAATGTTAATGTGCTGCATGATCACAGATTTGGCTTTTCGCTTGTTGCCTGGTAAGTGAGAGATGTGCTTCCCCACGTCTGCAGTACCTAGCTCCTCACTCTGATGCTTCCTAATGGCTGGAATAAACCTGAGGACAGGCAGGCAGCAGAGCTGCATCCATCCATCTCCCTGCAGCTGCTCCCACTGGTACCTCCTGCCTCACCTGCAGGGTACTGCCAAGATGTGGAGTAGTGGAGCTGAAGTCTTTGGATGTTACAACACAGACACACATATATATATGAAAAATGGATAAATATGCCCAAATTCTCCTCCCATGTTGAAGATTGTCTGCTCTGCAGTCCTAGATCTCACACAGTGATGTGCTTTTCTTTGAGTAGTGTCTGTATCACTGGTTTATAATCCTGTAAGTAGATTGCAAGACTGATTAATCCCTCATTTCTGTATGTCCATCTACTTCTCAGCTCAGTTCTTTTCTTTCCCATGATTTATTTACCTAGCAGGAAATAAATTGATTCAATCTATTTCCTTATCCTGTCTTTTCTTATTTCTCTGCTAATTATTAGTAGGCAGACTCGGCATGCTGTGGGAGGGTCACCCTCTGCCCTTTGGGTACCTTTGGAGCAGCAGTCTCACCTGCTCTCAGCTGGGATGGATCACACCCTTCTGTTCTCTCCAGGGGCTGATGACAGCCTGCTTCACTGCAATCAGATTAATTTGGAAGTATGTTATTTACTTTCCTGGAGAAAATGTCGCAGGATTACAGAGGGGAGAGATGGAAGAGGTTCATTAAATCGGTCGGTCCATCTTCCTGCCAATCAGTGGCAGTTCCTGGCAGGGCACACTCCAGCTCTGCTCCAGCAATGTTTCCTAAGTGGCTGGTGATGTGCTGCCAGCCCCTGTCCTTGACGATGTTCACAGCCAGCACCACCAGGTCAGGAGCACTCAGAGCCACTGCTCCGTGCTCTGGTCCGCTGCCTGATCACCCTTCCTCCTCGTGCATTCCCCTCTGTGAGCACCACAAACAGCTCCTGCTAAAGGAGGTGTTGAGTAGCACTAATCCTGGCAGCAGCACTTGTGAAGGAATCCTCCCTGGGACAGCTTTGCTGCTCTTTGGGAAGGTCACCTCAACGCCTCTGTCCCGTGCTGCCCACACACTTCAAACATCCCACTCTCAGGCTTGCAGGACCAGCCTGCTCATGCTTGAAAGTAATGATTTATAAACTTCCTTTAGTGCAACCAAGTGAACAAGAGGCTTTACTCAGACAGACTTGGCTAGATAGAAATTATTGACCAGGGGAGGGCCTCAAGGTGGCTAGAAAAATAGCTGACACCAGTGGCATATCTCTCTTTATCCATTTCTGAATTGTGCATTACAAAAGTTCAGATGTCTTTTGATGCCTGGCTCAATTTGTGCCCTGAACTAAGCAGTTGTTTTATTTCTATGCAGACAGAGAATTTTCAGTGCTGAAGAACTTGCTTGGTCCATCTTCATTACTTCACTTAATCAAGTGTGTAAAATGATTGTTTTAGCCTCATTCTTTGCCAAATAACAGAATCATAGAATCACAGAATGGTTTGGGCTGGAAAGGACCTTCAAGCTCATTCAGCTCCACCTCCTGCCATGGGCAGGGTCACCTCTCACCAGACCAGGCTGCTCCAAGCCCCATCCAGCCTGGCCAGTTTAAAATCTCTGTGGAAAATTAGGAAAAACTGCTGTAGGAAAAGTGCCTGTAAAGGGTGCACTGATGTGAGGAAGGACCTGGACTGAACCAAACCTCTGTCTCTGCCCTGTGATCCTGCCCTGTTTTGGTTTGTACATATTTATACCTGGATCCTAAATCAGGAGTAGCATCAGGCATGGAAAATAAATCTTCAGCCCAGTGTGTTGGATGATGCTCTCATGAAGGGAATGAGATGTGCATATATTAACTTGTTTCCCTGGCTTCCACAGGGCTTCTTTAGCCAGAGGTTATGTGCACAGGCGAAGCAATCTGCAAAGCAAAATGGGTTCTTTGTCTCCCCCAGGGCCTCAGCAATTTTAATGACTGATCCTGCATTTCAAAGAGCATCCTTACCACTTGCAGGGTATAATGCCAACCCTGTCTGGGTTTGTGGAAGGAGTCTGGGATCTGGTGAGGTCTCATCCCATGGATAATGACAGGAGTTGCCAGCTTGCTCAGGCACAGCTGCATGACCACAGAAATCAAAAGTGCTGTCAGCAAGTAACAAATCAGCTTCTGCAAACAAATCAGCTTCTTGCTTCATACCCCATCCTGACAGTTCCCTTTCCAGCAGGGCTGGGATGTACAGCCTTGACACTCTCCCAAATGCCCACTTGGAAGAAGCTGCTGTGCTGATGCTGCCAGCTCCCAGTCTGGCAAAAGCCAACCCCAATTACAAAAGACAAGCAGCAGGAGCAGTCCCTGACACTCTTTTCTTCAGCAGTGGAAATTATGGTCTGTTCTACCAGTGTTTACCATGAAGGCTTTAGCCTGTTCTCCCTCCTGTGCTGAGCCTAGAGTCTCCTCATCCCAGCTGAGGATGCCGAGAGTAGGCTCAGAGAGTCAAAAAAATTAAAAACTGACCAATTAATATTTTACACCATAAATTGAAGAAGTTTTCTGCATCTGTCCCTACAGATGGCAAAACCTATCTGTGAACAGCTAGATTTGGATGCTTTATCCTCAAACTGAATTAATGCCACTCTGTTTCTCACAGCTGTAATTACTCCACACCCAGACACCATTCCTGGCTGGGAGAAAACCTGTAGAGTCTGGTCAAAGCCACTTGCGAGGGAATAGAAAAAGCTCCACCAATTTCCACTTTTTTTGGTTTCTGCACCGAAGGAGCACCAAAGCAATGGTGGTTTCAAGAACAGGTCAGCAATGTTGTGTTTGTTTATGTCAAAAAATCTCTTGTACCTTGGCTCAGGCAGTTCTTTTAGGAATGCTATTTGTAACCAAGCTAATGATGCAAGAAGCAAAGAGAGCCATGCCTTAGAAATTATTTAAATTTCCAAGCGAAATACTTCTGCCTCTATCCCACTGTCCTTCAAAATCTTCATTTTGTATCTGAAGTGTAATTTTTTGGAAGCAAGGTTATCCACTTGCAGCAAATAGAATGGAACACTTTATGAACAAAATGTTATAAGAAAATACTTATTATCTACTTAGACAAAGTATTCCCTCTTCAGCCTGATTTGCTCGGGAGAGAGAATTAGATGCTACAGAAGCTTTATGGATGAGGTGTCTGTGACCAGCTCAGCTTGATTTATTTCCTATTGTCTTCAGGCTAACGAGGAGGAAGGTCAAGAACTGTTCCTATTGTCCTGTAGAGAAGCTCCATTCTAACAATAGATTTATGTATCTCCCTCATCCCCAAACCACCTAAAAATAAAATTATGTTTTGCTCATTAATCTCAACAAACTGTGCTCTGCTTTGGTCAGGAAAACAACAGCTATCGCTTTTATGGTGCTCAAGAAAAGTAAGAACACAAACACTCAAGGTCAATAAAATGCACTTTTTATTCTGTATCAATGAAAATATAGCCACATGTAAATAAAGACGTGTGAAAAAAAAAAAAATCAACATTGATCCTCCCTGAAGAAGTACAGTTCATTGTGCTAAAACCCATTTTCCTTTGGGTTAGAAACAGTTGTCTGCCAATGCTTTAAAGTGACCCACGATTTTCCTTGTTGTTGAATATTAGCAAACAGAAAAGTGCAACGAGAAGCTTGCTACAGATAAACCAACTTCACCCGACCACGCACGGCAACGTCCAAAAGCGACAGGAGAGCCACGGTGAGCGAAAGCGCTCCCACACACTCCTCCTGGGCAGTCACACGGGTGGCCAAGGGAGCATCCACTCTGTACAAACCGATGTGTGATTCTCAGTAGAAAGATGGTCCTTCCTTGATGTAATTCCTGATTGCTGTGCAGGTTTCAGATATGGTAGCAGAGGTGCGCTCCTTTTATAGCTGTTCGGTTTCAAATGCTTGATTTTTTATTTTTTTTTTCCTCTAGGTTTTTATAAGCTTCCTGCTGTCAAAACACAGTTCTCAATTGCTTTTGTAGAAATAATCCTGAAAAGCAGAGGCATTTAAAATCCTCCCAAATCCTCAGTATATTAACAACAGCAAAAAAGATAGCTGGGCTGTTCAAAAATATTGTCAGGAACATGAATGTCATTTGCATTGGCTAGTGTACAAAGAGCAGCAAGTAGTAACAAAAGAAACATCACCCGAGCAATAACCCTTTCCCCCAATTTCTTCCTTGCAAAAAAAAGAGTTTTCTCAAAATACTTTTCCTCCCCACAGTCCAGTGTCTGTGAATCACATACATTCAAAAGCTGCAGTTACTCTGTAGATCGGGTTTTCCAACATGAGCTTTTAAAACCAGTTGTTTTGCCCAAATTCTCCACGAGGGTTGCACAAACAGAATAATACCAGCTGGTGCTTTTTCAGCTAATGGACACCTTGAAACTTGAAATCAAAAAGTAAGGACCTCAGAGTTAAAAAAAAAAAAAGGGGGGATTTAAAGCTCATTATGCTTTTAAAGTCCTGCTAATGTTCATGGAAAGATTCCCACAAGCCAGGGATTAGTCCCTGTTAGGTGCTCAAGGGTGGAGAGAGATACCAGAGCACAAATGTGGGATGGGGAGTGCTGGGCTGATGATATGATGGAAGTAAAAAAAATGCACACTGGCATTTCAGCAGAAAAAGAAAATTGAGTAAAAGGCAGGTTATGCCAAGGTTGGGTGCTCAGCACAGCCCATGGGTACCTAGTGAGGGCAGGCTGGTTTTTTAGGTTCAGCATCTCTGTGCAGGCTTGTACAGCAGCTCCTGCTCAGTTTAGTTTTCAGTTGTCATTTTGGGTGAGAGGGGGAAGTCTAAGGAAAAAAACTAGAAAAACAGTACAATGTTTTGACTGTAATGAGGTCCCCTGCGATGACAATTCATTAAAAAATAATCTCCCCCTGCCACTAATTTTGATTATTCCATGAGCATGCTCCCACCAGGATACTTCTGCAGACATCACTGCAAAGCTGAGGGTGCACAGACGTGGGCAAGATCATGCCCACCCCTTGTCCCTCTTTCCTCCAAGTTTAAATTCCACAGATTCTTCTTCATTTAGGAGCCTAGGATGACTAGTTGCCTAAATGTGTGGGAACTCATAAGCAAATCAAAGGGATGGGGGAGGCAGAGGAGGAAACCTAAAACCTATGCCAAAGGTCCTGTGTCCCTCACAGAGCCAGGACTTCATCCTTCAAGGCCTGGTCTGGGGTGGGGGCTGCACTTCATGAACCCCGACATGAGCTGCCCCTTGCCTGCTCTGCTCTGCTCCAGGCATGGATGGACAGAAGGACACACAAACAGGACTCAGAAGCTGAGCACATCTGCCCGCACCTGGATCAGCAGTGCTCAGATGGAGGGCTGCATGGCAGGATGCAGTCTCACAGCACCTGGTGCTCAGCCTCTTGTCTTTGTCATCGTCTCTCTCTGTGGTAGCAATAATAGCTTTATTTTTAACTGTGCTGCTCCCCAGAGAGAGTTTGCACAGCTTATGTACATATCTGGCTTTTGCAAGGATATTCTAGACAGTCATGAATTTTGAGCAGTTACTTTGGATGGAAATTACTGACAGTTCAGACACCAAGAATGTGTCTTTTGGATTCAAACACGTGTTAATTAAAAAGTGCCCTTTCCCTGATTGGTTCAGCTGATTTTTGTGGCAATTCACCTTGCTGTCCTAATCTTCAAACACATCCTCTACACATCTGCATTCAGCATGCAGCATTTAGTAGGGCATGAAATCCTGGACCCATTTGAATTAGACAAGGGCCTGAAATTAAAATTCTAGTACCCATAGTTCTCAGTTTTGAGAAAGCTCAGCCCACACTGGGACTCAGTGTCCTGGTCCCTCTGCGAGAACTGGGTTAGAGAAATTAATAGAAAGACTTCCACTGACCTTAGAAGGAATATTTACACAAGATGCAGGAAGCTTGAAAATATTTACCTCCAAAACAGAAAACACAATTTAGAAGATCTGCTGAGACCACTTTACTGAACCACTCAGTCACTGGCTGGTATTTAAGCAGGACATTAAAAAATCAGGTCTTGCTACAATTCTTATTAGCATATTATTTCTTCTGAACACAAATAGCAAAACAGATCATTACCTCATTAAATCTGCTGATGCAACATCACTTAATCAATCTCCCCATTTCTACAATTTGCTAGCCTAATGATCTGGGCAAGAAAACAAGGGAGGAAGGAAGGAGAGAGAAAGAGAAAAGATATAAACAAACAAATAAGGAAGAAAAACACTGATTTCATTGTGGAAAATATCCTGCTTCATATTATGTAGCTTTCAAAACACAAAAATTAACTCAAGATATGCAGCTACACCTGCACATAAAAGCCCAGCCAAGTCTCCACACATAAGAACAGTCAATAGGTATGTAAGGTTTATGAAGCATATCCTGTCCTAATTCATGTGAGAATGGCTGGCAGTACTAATGGGATTTTGTTACACAAACTGTGCTGATAAGGCATTGGAGCTTTAAACAGTTAGCAAGAGGATTTTTACGGCTGGCATGTTTTCCAGACAAAATATGGTGAACCTTTCCCTCTGCTTGCAGCACCACAAGCTGCAGCTTTGTTGAGGTGTCCCATGTCCCTTACAGGGCTGCAGATCTCTCAAAGGGCAAATAATGGACAATTAGTGACAAATAAGGGCAGGAACAAACCTGCCCTGGGAGAAATGCTGCAGCACCAGCTTTAGGAGCACCTGTGAATCCCTGTGAAACCAAAGGCAGGGGGAGGCTGATATGAGGTCAGATGTGAAATGTGCCAATGGAAGTGAAATAGTGCCAACTATTACATTTGAGAAAATATGGTTTGTGTGCAATTTTTCTGGGAAAGCTCATTAGCCAGCTCTACCCTCCACAGACACGAGCCACAGCTCCCCTTGTCTGAGTGCAGGAATTTTATTGGGACAGTTGAAAGGTACATTTACAGACCTGCTTTGCACTTCAACGCTAATGAGCTTTTCCACTGGTATCAATAAATTCTCCTGCTCACATGTTTAGCATTCCTTTGGCATGCACTGCCAGATAAATCCTTTATTGTCTTTCTGGTAGCTTGCCCAATTCCCACCAGGCAGATTTTTAAAACCCAAATCCTGTCTTATTGCTGGCTACTGCCTCTCCCACCCGATAAATTCAATTTACCACTTGATAGAATTAGGCAGTTGGTGGCCCTCAGCCCTTCCTTTAAATAGAAAAGAGATGTGTCTGGGACTCTACAGACCATCAACAGGCAGTAGGAAGAGTTGGGAGGTACCATTGCATCCTTGCACCCATAATTCTTTTCTAAAAGTACCATTGTGGGAGGACCCTGCAGAATAAAACTCCTTCTGTGATGGATTTCAGGAGAAGGATGTTCACACTGACCTACTGATGACCCCCAAGGGATGAGCTCTGAACATGCACTGAGTGCCATGGGGTTGTTGGTATTCAAAAGCTGGGTGTAGAATACTAGTTGAGGTGACATTTCAGCTCTGTAATTTTAAGGTACAACCTGGCTGAGCTTGTTTGTAATGCCAGAACTCCTAATTATACCTAAAATAAAATAAAAAAAAGAAGCTGTTGCCAAATAGCATTTGATGATTCGACTGAAGAAGGCACTAATTAATCCTGCAGGGACAACAGAGGACTAATTAGAAGCAGAGCAGAAATTTTGTTTTCCTTTAGAAAAAAAAATGCCTTTTTCCATGAGTGCTCAGATAAGACACTCAATTTACAAACTGAACTGTGACCTCCAACTAATGGTCCTGGCAGCAGCCTTGGATGCAAGTGCATTCCCAATGATTAGTTAGAAAGTGGTTTTTGTTTTTTTTTCCTTTTTCTAGGAAATAAAAGTGGTGACAGAGAAAAGAGGTGGAACATGTCAGGAAATTCTACCGAAAACAAGTCCAGGACAGGAAAGTGCCCACTTATCTTGGCACAGGACACATGGAGAAGCTGAGCAGAGCCCTAGGTCTGCCTGAGGAAACACACAGAACTTTTACTGTCACCACATGGCACTGGTTCAAATTGCTGCTGGGGCTGAAGTTCACCCAAAGTGTAACTGGAGCAGGAATGGTCACACACATGGCAGAAGCTGGTGTCTCACTCGAGTTCCCCTTCTCAAAGTGGCTCATTAAAACCCACAAACACCCCAGTCCCTGCCATTCTATGGAACCCTGTGCTGCTCAAGAGTGTACAAAAGGGCCACAAATAAAATAAAACAAAGCAAAACAAAATAAAATAAAAATGAAGGCTTGTTCTAATAAAATAATGCCCTGAGAATGGCAGAAGGCTTGTCCTGTTATTCCTGTTTAATTTGGTGACTTGCTGCTAAGCCACAGATTGGAAAGGATTTTGTGAGTAACCCTGCAAGCCATCATAGAGATCGAGGAGGTGACAGAGTCTGGAAAAACATCTAATAATAGAGCCAGGTGTAAACCTTTGAATGTGGCTAGAAAAGCAGGGAATAAGCCTGGGAATGGGGCTTGGGCACACCCTAGAAATGTGCACAGACCCCATGGATGTTCCAGACCCTTTGGACAAGGCCAGGCCTTTTCATCAAAGGCGTCCACACACTGACTGTGAGGAGCAGGCTGGATCCAGAGGGATGAGAATCCAGAGGGATGAGAACCACCTCCAGATCCAGCCACTGATGAGAAACCTACACATTTCCTACAGCCTTGGATGTGCACATCTGCCAGGGCAGCACTGGAAACCAGCTCAAATGCTATTGCTATTTTGATGGCATTTTCAGACACAGTAATCACCTTCCACTGGACTAGGGAAGAGGCTGGAAGAGGGTGTGGGTGTTGTTGATGTATCCATATCAGCCCACTGCTTCCAGAAACTGCACAGTCACTGAGACATTATTCTCAGTGTTTGGCACCAAGTGTGGATTTTAGCTGATGCCCGACAAAATGCTTAATTTATTTATATGCCATAATTTTAGAATATGCCAGATTTCTCTGCTGTCTGTTTGATGAGTATTGGCTCTCATAGCTATTATCTTGAAAACTGGCAACCTGTTCCTCAGCATGGTATTTAAACTGAAAACCACAAAAAAAAAAAAAAAGACATAACTAAGAACCTTCAAATTTTACCTCCTGTTTGTGCTATTAAAATCTACAGAATCGCCACATGACAAAACAGAGCTTGGGACTTTCTGGAAATCACTTAGTCTAACCCCCTCTGTTCACAGCAGGGCCAGCTGCAAATACAGAGTCCATACACTGATGCTACATTATTTAGATACTATATGCCCCTTTCCCACAGGTTTTTGGGACATTGGAAGAGCTTTGGCTCTCCTGAAGCCCAGATTTTCCCCTAACAGCATATATCTGAGTATCCTTTAATGGACTTTCCCTGTCCCACAGTTGTCACTCCAGAAAAGTCTGCCAGCCTCATCCTGTCCTGGAGCAGGGAGGGCCAAGTCCAACCTAGTACAAACCCCTTTTTATAGGGCTTTTAATTAAGACTAATTGATGTATTCATGGCAGAGAGCCAGATACAGAGTCGGTACACATCAGTAGTCTCAGACTGTGGGCCAAGCAAGCTTGCATCTCCAAGAAGAAAATAATGAAGAAAAGAACTTTTCTGCTTTATAAAAAGCAGATAAAAACTTCTGTGAGAATGCTGCCTCAGATTGCTGGTTCCACGTGCCATGCATCAGGGGGCTGATTAACATAGTATAGGAAATAAATACAATTTATTCAGCATGGCCTGGTCAAGCCCTTTTTGAATGCTTCTGCCATTTGAGGATACAAAATCAATATGTGCCTTCTTGTCCCACTGTGCACTACAAGGTCAATTTTCTGCCTGACTAAATGCACCCTCAGTAAGGATGATTTTAGTTTGTTTATTATTTGTTAGATATCACAGCTCTGATCTTTGCACAATACTCTTTATGTCAGTAAGAACATTCACTGCTTCTCTGCCAGAAGAAATGTGGAATTTTTGTCTATTTTAGCTCCATTCAGCACTTTGCTTTAAGAACGTATTTCATCTGGAAATGCACCATAGCATATTAAGCCAAATAAAACATGTTGAGATTGTGTTATCCACTAGCACCAAAAAAATTAAGGGAGAATTATAAAAAAATTCCCAGATGTGGAAATCTAGATGGATCAAACTTTTCCTCCTACAACCTGTTAAGAGCAATGTTAACAAAATCCACTCAAACCCTCCTCTGCAGGAAAATGCTATTTGAAAATATATATTTTTAAATAAAACAGGTATCACTTTGACACCACCTCACTTAGGGGAAAAAGAAATTATTATAAGAAACAATCTGTCCAATTCTGACATCCAAAAAGACAGGCTTGGGTTTTCTAAATGCTCAAAATCCAAGTAAAAAAGTGTAAATTTCTCATGATATATCCCTCTTTGTCCTCACTCCCAAATTCCATATTAAACTTTTGGCTTTTTTTTTGTTTTCCCTTCCAGTTCAGGACATCTTTTCCCCCCAAAAGCCTCTAAGCTATTTCATGAGCACAACATCTGTTTTCTGACCCAGGCAATGGTGACGTCTGTGGAATGGTCTCAGTTACTTCCAGAGCAACTGTTCTTGGCTTTGCAAAGAGTACAACACTATTTCTGCAGCTTCCAGTCCTTTGAAACTGTCCTGGGATTCAAAACACATATTAAAGTCAGATTTGATTATCAGATTCAAGCTTCACACCTGTGCCATTGGGTTACTCTCCATGTGATGGTAAATGAAGACTGAACTTGAGCTAGCAATGAGCCCAAACTTTGGTCCAGCATCAAGCCCCTACAGCTGTGCTACTTCTGCAGAACAGGGTAAAGAAAAATGGACAAAGCTTAAGTCTGTCACTTCCAGAATCAGCTCTGCTCTAACCCGCGTGCCCTGGCAAAGACAGGAAAAAAAAAAGGATTTACAAATACAAATTTAGAAGAACTGAATCCTCACTACCACAATTTCTTTTTTCAGTAACTATGCTGAAGTGCTGTTCTATCTCTTATATGCAACATTACACAAAAAAAGCTATTAAAAGTACTCTAGTTCATTTGCTTTGGAAAGTGTTTACTTTTCTGTATATATTTTCTGTACACATTTTATTTCTATTCCGAAGTCCGGAAAGATAAAATCCACTCATGTGCAGGTAAAATGCTTTGGACACACAAAGCACTGGGTAGGTGCTAAGGATGCTGTTCCCAGCATCTGGCAGGAACATCTGTACAGGTTTTGAGCTCTCACAGGACAGGAGAGGAAAGGAAAGCATGCAGCCAAGAGCTCCCTCCACATAGTGTGTCCTGCTTGAGCACCGGCCTGGGTGGAAGTGACACCTTGGAAGTGACACCGTTAAATCCTGATTGCACTTAATGACTACAGGTGGTTGCTTTCAGTCCAGCCTGAACTACAGGGCCGTGACTCATGCTTTTTAACAGAGAAGGAAAGCCCCAGTCACCCATCACACTGTGCTCAACGCGAGGGAACGGGAGACAAACTGCTGACAGCTCCATGAAACAACAGGTAATGCTCCAAACACGGATTTTGGAGACAAAGTCCTTCAGAATTGCACCAGCCAGAGTCAACCACACAAACTGGGCCTCCCCCAGCACACAGAGCCTGGGACAGCCCACCCACAGGCTGCACTGATTGTGCCTGCAGGGCACCCATCACGCCACTGCTTTCTGCAAGGTACACGCTGGTTCCACTGAACTTGCAATGGACAGTGTTGGAATATCAGAGTCAAAGCTGCACTAGAAATAGACCTGGAGACACTGTATTTGTTTCATGAACTTGGTACTTTACACCATTTAGCCACTACACATTTGAACCACTCAAGCTGCACTTGAACTGTAATAGACATTCTGGGCCCGCCCAAATGATTTTCAAGGTCAGACTAATCCTGTTAACACATTCTCTTATTGTAAAGTGGCACAATGTTACACCTGACTTGCAACACAAACCTAAACAGAGATCCCTTTGCATGCCATGCAGTTCTACCTAGAATTAAGATCAGTTATAGAGAGGAAAAGCAGTCTGTCACAAAGGCAGAGGAATGCCATTAAGGCTAAAGCTTTCTAACAAAGCCAACCCCCGTAATCCTGACGTCTCTTTTGCAGCATCACTTCATGGCAGGTTCATGCATTCCAGGAATTTTAACAAAGTCTGCCCCCCAGACTGAGCCTGTGGGACTCAGCCATTCACAGGCAGCCCTGGGCAGTGGCTGTGTGTCTGTCTTAACCAGCAGACCAAGTCGGGCAAGCACATTCAACACTTGAACTCTTGGCACTTAAATTGTACCCAGAAGGTGTGTGCAGACTCCTGCAGCAACCCTGTAACTTTACCACAGGAATGGGAGGTCCTGTTGTTCTGCAGGGGCAGGTTGTTCTTGCAGTCCAAACCATGGCTGCAGAGTCATGGATTTGCACTTGTGTCAGAACAGCAGCTGCAAAATACAGCTGAAAATTTTGACAGAGACAAGTGCAGCTGCAGAGAACTAAAACGAGCTGTCCCTTGCTGTGGCTTTTTGTTCTTCCTTTTTTTTTTTTTTTCATATCTCTAATTTCCTAAAGAAAGGGGCAGAAACAGGACAGAAAAAAACTATCATTGCCCAAAAAGCCTCCATGAGTTGACACAGCAGAAGCAATGACTTCTTTGGCTTTCTTATCAGCTTTTGGAGCTTTATGGGATTGGATTTCACAGTTGAAGATATGTCCACCCTAAGATGTAAATTCCTAATTGCCACTACTGCAAATGATGGTTTGTTTGTGTTTTAGGGGTTTTGTCATTTTTTCAGGAAGTGATTTAGTTTTTTCTAGTTTTCCAATGTTAAAAAATGGATCTAATACTGGTGTGTGTTTAGAATGCTCACTAATTATAACCATGTATTTGATATACCTGATTCATAGTGATGCCTTGTGGTACACACATATTTTACTCCAGGCACTTTTGAAAACATGGGATCTTGATACAAGAGGTCATTTAGGCCAGAGGCAGGGGGAATCCTCCTCAGAAGGAGCCACTATACTCTGCTGGGCTGGCCTCAAACCACATCAGGTAACACCTCTGAAGCTGCAATGGCAATTTCTGCTATGCGTCTTGTGAACCTGGATACAAACCAGTGCAAATTGAGAGGCAAAAACCCCCACCACACTCAGGGGCAGACCCAGGCAGAGTCCAAAAGCCCAGCTCCAAACAGGAGATCAAACAAGATCCAGTGCAAAGCCTGCCCTGCTGCAGCCCTGCAAAGCCAGCAGCTCCATCCCAGGAGGTGGAGAGGGGTCTGAGCATGGCCGAAGGCAGGAAGATGCCAGTGGGAGTCAGCTAAGAGGAGGGTCAGAGCCTCTGACACAGACCCGAGGGACTCAGTAGGTGTGGGACCTGGCTGTGTGGGCACTGCAAGCCTGCTCTTGAAACTCTCCATCCACTGAAACCCTCCTCCAGCCCAAGGCACGAGCAGCACTCCAGGCAGGACTCCATCCTCCCAGCACATCCACCACTCTCCCACCCACACATTATCATCCAAGTGCCTTGAACTAAAGAGAATTACATCCTGACCAGTTATTTTCTCTTCTTTCTAAAGGTGGCTGCAGACTGATAAATGTCCTCATGAAAGAGAGTGGAGGGGGAATAACTGCAGCCTTTTAACTTCAGGCTTTCAAACCTGCTCGCGTGGTTCCCAAGAAGCTGAACTATGAATGTTCTCTCCCTTGCTCAGACCTCGTGCAAAGTCTTTCTGCCAGGGGCAGTAGGGGGGGACAGTGAGAGAGAAAATTCAACCCCACAAAAATGGGACATGCTAATGAAGATACTGACAGAACCGGACACCACACTGAGTGCTGCAAAGAGAATTTACATAATGTTACTCTAACAGTTCAGTAAAAATGGCATCAGTAAAAGGAGGCTTTCAAGAAAGAAGTTACCCCCAAACACTCAGGGAGTGCGACTGAGAGAGTTTCTGTTAGTTTCCTTTTGTTACATAAATCACCATTATTATTATTATTATCATTATTGTTGTTATAGTTTCTTACTTACTATCTTAAAAGAGCAGGAGGATACTTGAAATAAAAGGCTGTGCATGCACAATACCCACACAAATAAATTCCAGTGATCCACCCTAGCACCAGGCACGGTGCCCTTCCCTGCCCACTGAGCTGAGCCCTCCCTTTAGGAGGAGTAGGGGAATTCATCACCAAATATACAGTATATCGTCATGGAATGATACCAGGAAACAATACCAACAGGAGTCTGAACATGTCCTTCACGTCACATTAATCTACTGTTTAACTCGGCAGAAAAGATAGTGAGGAAATAAAAGCTCAATTCACCCAGCCTGAGATCAAAACTGTCATGGCAATATTGGCAGGTTAGACCCTGATTCTTTAAATAGTACATTGCCTTTGTTAAACAAAAGTCATTCTTTTATTACATAATAGAGATTATAAATAAATGTAAAGTGTGCATGCAGTCAACTGCATATTATACAAGCAATATCTATGTTAATAATTGCTTTCTTTGGCAGGCCAGAATCCAGCTGGACATGCAATATTTACATATCAAAATCCTTGGTGTGTTCAAGTCATATCGGATGCAAGTGAAAATATATATGTATATATATTTACCGTATACACACACATATATATATATGTATAAAGGTATATATACACCTCTGCATATATACTGTATACATATATACACATAGGTATATGCTAAAAGTGGATTTCATCTTTTTCAGATTCAGGTGATGCAGGCCTTGAAACACTAAAAATATCCTGACAGGGAATCTGGGGAGGGGACTGGGGTGATAAATGAGACTTGGGGGAAGAGAGCTGGGATACGTTCTTTTCAGACAATATTTTTAAAATTTCTGCCACCTGCTTCTCAAGGGCAGCCATCCTGCTGCTTAGCAGCTGGATATCTTCTTTGAGTTCGTGCTTGACTTCCTGCAGCGTGGTTTGTAAGGCCTGCTCAGGAATGGGGTAGAAAGGACACCTAGCATCCGCCTGGATGGGGCTGTGCTCCAGGGGGCTGCGAGTCTCACCAGCTTTATCCAAGCGAAGGTCACTTTTTGTTATTCCACTGTCACAAGAGTCTGTTTTCCTCAGGGGGTTTTTATTTACACCGTTCTCCGAGTCATTGGACTTGGGGTCGTCGGACAGCAGCCCCATGGACTCAGCCTTTGTGACGTTGTTCCAGTCCTCCTTCTTCTCCTCGTGGGCCCCCATCGTGTTCTTCAGCCGCAGCCAGCCTTTCCCGTTCCCGTTTTTCATCCGCATGGGGCTGTTCACTTTGAGACACTTCTGCTCTCCGTTCCCGTTCGGCTTGAGCTCCATGGCGTCGCGGTTGTTCTGCTTCACGGCCTCGCTGGTTTTCATGTACGCCAGGGTGGTCTGGATGGGCGTGATCTGCGACACGGTGACCACGCTGGTGCCCGTGATGGAGGCCCCGTTCTGCACGCTCCTGCTTTCCACCTGCAGCTGGTTCCTCTCCGGGTCGATGTGGGTCGAGCCTTGATTGCGCATCTCCTTTTGCTGCTTGAACTTCTGGAAGAGCTTCCGCACAGGGTGGTCCACGGGGATGCTCAGCGTCACCTCGTTCTTCTGGCGCAGGCGCTCCTCTTCCTCCTTCTTGACATCGCTGATCTTCCTGAAGATGATCTGCGGGGGATAAATCCACAACCGAGTCAGGACCCAAAGGACATCGCATGAAAATATTAATTTGAGATAAGTAAACAGTCTCAAGAACAGCCATTGCTTTCTTAATTCTTAATTCTTATATTCCTTTCCATCTTAATTTTTTGTTGTGAATTCAAATGGAGCTGATCAAGACACAGCAATCTCAAGGTTAACCACTATAGATAGGGTACATACACATACACGCACACACTTTCTCAACAGGATACATTAAAGGTGGGTTTCACCTTTTTTCTTGATGCAGAAGGTACTACTACTTGAAGAACTAAAAATATCCCGACACCAACAGGAGGAAAGAAACTGAACAAAGAGAAGAAAGCAGTTGACAAGGAATCCAAATACTTTGATGCCAACCTACCCATTACTTACACTAATACCTGCTCCTCACTATCTTTAGTACAGATCAAAAGGAAACAGTAATTGAGCAGGGACTACACAGCTGCAAGATAAATTCAATGTACACACCCTTCCAGAGGCTGGAAAATCCCAACTTGCTCAATACTTGTTGGTTTTGCTGTTAGGGTTAGGGTTTTTAGGAGGGCTGGAGGGTGCAATTATGTTCCCCATGGGCCAAAGGTGTGGCTTCACACACTTTACAAGTGTTTACTGCAGAATTAGTGTGTCTAATATGTGCAGGTGAACTGGGAGCACCACAGAGAAGCAGTGTATCAGGGCTGTGTGTGGCTCTAAAGCCCAGCAATATCCACCATCTCATCATGCCATGCCATTTAATGCTGAGTTATTTCACCCAACAGCATGTCTCAGGCTGCTACAGAAAAAGGAATTTGAGCCTCAAGCTGAGGGAGTATCCACAGAGCAAAACCTTCTTGTTGATTTTCTGCATGTTACTCCTATTGTTTTATTTTTATGTTAGGTTCATCCAGTTTTCTTGAATGTGGGACTGAGGCAGAGTGGGGAAACTGGTTCTCTGTTTGACAACTGTGAAAAGCAGCCTATGATTAAATACAAATATGGAATGTGAAGGGATAGTGTGGTAAGAAAAGGAAAACAAAGCCCTTGAAATACACAACTAAAACTCTGTGTCAGTCAGCTGTAAGTTTTTGAAATATCAACTTGAGTATCCATATTTGAGTATCTATTTACTTTCAAGTCTCACATCTTCAGAAGTCAGCAGAGAAGTGCCACGATGGCTACAGATCCTTCACTGCATGAATCTGGGATGAGCTGGACTTCAAAGCTTCATTAGAGAGCTTTCACAGGCAGTAGATATATCCTTGCTGTCTGCTGAAAGATGCAGCTGCTTATAATAATTTGGTTAACTTGCTTATTAGAAGCCCAGTTAAAAAAATATAAACAAAACCAAGGGACAACCATTGAAGTTACTTTCATCTGACTTCTCTGACCTAGATGCAGTGACACTTTCCCTCATTTGTAGGCTCCCCTTCATTAGCAGCTGCCCTCATGGAGCTACTCCCTCTCTCTCGGGCCACTGGGGACAGCAAACAATGGCAAGAGAAGTTGCCCTTGATTCAAAACTGAGTGATTACATTTAATTGAAGCCACGCTCTCTAAAGGCAGATTTGGAAGGTAGGTTTTCTGTGACGTTTTGTTTGTGCCTCTCTTTCCCCAGAGGGCAGCGCAGCACCTCTGGCAGAAGATGCAACAGTGAAAGCAGCCAGCTGCAAGGATGTGTCCCCGAGGTGTGCCTCAGGGGACATGGCTGGCTCCTCTACTGGTGTCCCTGTTTGGCTGTGCTGCTCTGCCTTGTGCTGAGTCCCTGGAAACATCTGTGGTGGGGGAAACATCCTCTACTCAATGCTTTAAAAGGTTGCGCAGTGACAGGACAAAGGGGGAATGGCTTTAAAATGAGAGTAGGTTTAGACTGGATGCTAGGAAGAAATTATTTATTGTGAGGGTCGTGAGGCCTCAGAGAAACCATGGCTGCCCTATCCCTGGCAGTGTTCTAGGCCAGGTTGGATGGGGTTCTCTGCAACCTGAGAAAGTGGAATGCCCCTGCCCATGGCAGGGGGTTGGAAATGGATGATCTTTAAGGTCCCTTCCAACCCAAACCATTCTATGTTTCTATGATTCCCCAGCTTTCTGGCCACGAATCTGTTTCACAGCCTGAACACCTTGCTCTCCTGCAGCCAGCCTGTGCCTGCCAGCTGCTGTCCAGAGGCAGTGGGGGATGCTGAAAGGGAGGCAGCTGCCAGCAGCCTGGCACAGGCCCACAGCATGTCCCTGGCCAGTGCGGCACTGAATGGGCCACTGGGAAAGGCATGAGGCAACTCTGACAACTTTGTCCTGCTGCAAGCTTATAATAACCAGAATGACAACAAAGACCACAGCAACAGTTTTTGATTCCTCTCCCAAAGCTTGCACTTCACTGAAAATTACCCTCACCTCCCTTTCTCCCCCCGTCCAATCTTAGTTCTTTTATCCCTCTTCCGGATTCAGTTCAAATTTTCTCCAGACAGAGGTTATCTCCCTGCACAGAATACAATTACCAGAGACTGCTGCTGCTGGGTTTGGCAGAAGAAAAGCCAAAACCTCTTGAATCTGACACCACCTGTACCTCATACTCCTGAAGTGTGTCCTTATAAGGACAGGAAATGACTGTGAAGCTTTTTTCCCCTAGAACCACTTGGCCAGGTGTGGTGCCATTCAGGTGTTGTGCCCACCACTCAGATGGGTCAAGCCCAGTGGCAGGAGGGTCTAAGCCTGAGTGCTGCTGTGACTCAGAGCAGAACAATCACTTTGGGAAAAGCTGAAAGGGATGGGTGGCCAAGGTGGCAAATGCAAATACACGATGCAAATCTGGTCTGGCTTTGTGAGATCAAGGACCCACTAACCACTCACAGCCATGAGCTTTACACCTCCTTTATGCCCATGCAGTGGAGACACACCCAAAGCCCTGCTGTCACCTCCTCAGATCATGTTCTCCCAGCTTCTTGCAAGATACAAGCTGACAGAGCTCTTCAATTAATTATTTCCTTTCTCTTCTCTTGGGACAGAAAATGTTACAGCCTGGAATGGTTATGGGCAGCTCCTTTGAAGAAGCAGGTCTGCTGAATGCTGAATTAGTGCAGAAAATGCCCAGGGACTCAGAAATCCAGGGGTTAGCTGAGACTCAAGAATTCAGGACTGATCTACCTCAGTGGAGCCCTGTTTCCAGTGGAGCAAAGGTGGGCTGATGCACAGCCCTGGACCTACTCCCCTCTTGGCTTTCTCATGTAACCTGTATGTGTTCATAGCTGTTTATTATTTTCTTCTTCACTCTGAAATGCATAACCAAGCAGACCCTCACATCCCAACTGACCCTGTGGGATAATGGCACTTTGGATGGAGACTGAGGTCTTGGTCCTTCACCCTCCCACTGAACTACTCTGCCAAGGAGATCGTTTCACCCCATAGAGAACTTCCCCCTCTTCTTTCCCCACAACCAAGGAGGATGTACCCCTAGCACACCAAGGATCTAGTTTTGGTCAGGAGTACTTGAGATCAGTAGAATATGTATAAGTAAAAAAAAAAAGAAAGATCTTACACAGACAAAGAACTGAAGAACAAAAACCAAGATGTGAATTCTAGCACTAACAGAGCAGTAGTTATTTTTCATAACCATTTTTTTTCATATTAGGAGATTTTTCATGTGACTGGATTTAATCCACTTCCACAGTGGTTTAAACTAAACCAGAATAGTTAAAATGTGTTTACATTTACAAATGTTTACATGGAGACTTAATTCTATTAATGTCTAATAACTTTAACCAGCTTTTTTTCTCTATAAATAAGAATAGAAAAACATCTCATGCAATCTGACATTTCTCTGCAGATCGGGAGAGCATTATTTTGAAATCTTTGAATTTTTGAAATCTTTTTATTTAGAAATTGGATCAGCTATTTCATTTGTCCCTGATCCTTTTCAGAGAAGTTACACATAGGCTGCTCAAATGTATATCCCAAGAACAGACACAATTAATTAATTAACACAGGCACTGATTAAATGAGTTAATCAGAAGAAGCTGAATTAAGTGCATATAGAGTTCATCTCAGGGAGTAAAGAGCCACACTCCTACCTCACACCAAGTTCTAAATTCATTAATGTGACATTAAGTGCAGGACTCCATTTCCTTTATGGACCAGATTGTGAAAGACTGTTCCACGTGGCAAAAATTTCATCCCATGGGACCAGGTTCCTGGGTTTCTTTTAGTGTATTTATTTTGGAAAGAAGGGGCAACAGAGATGACATTAATTACTAAGCTGAGATGAAGCAGAAGTTAACTGATAGCCAGCCATGGGGACTGAAATACTCAAGTTATTTATGAGGCAAGCACAGAGGAGACAACAGCAATTTGAGATTCTTCATTTAATCTCAACCTCAGCCTCCTTTCCTTCCCTTCCACATCAAGAGGTAACTAATGTGAGTGTGAACTCTGTCCCTTCCAAAGGGGGACCTCACCAAAGGCACTGGTAATGGATATGTCACTGCTGGAGCAGCTCCTGTGAGGTGCCAGCTCATACAACCAGCCCCAAAGCCAAGGGCAGATGAGGGCAATAGCAATGAGGAATCAGGGAGTCAGCTCAAGACTGAGACACACACACTGAATTAATGAGTAAAGCTATGGCCTCTTCAGGTGCTTTGAAATGCATCCCTTGTCTGCTGTCTCTTTTTTTGTAGCAGTACTGTGAAAATCATCCCTCCTTGACCTTGCTCCATACAGGAGATCCACACAAAGATGCCTTAATAAGTGACTCCAAGGCAGGTACGTGAAGGGATTAAAGAACTGGTAGAAGTCTTGAAAAATTACAGTAAGTTCATAAGAAGTGGCAAGTGTTTGACCAGAGATCATCCTGTCCTGTGCCTGAACATCCCATGCTGTTGTTGTGGCATTCAACGTGTGCCTGCTCCTCTCCACAGAAATCCTCAGAAAGGGACAGCCAGGGATCCAAAGGGCCCACAGTTGTCATGGTGATGGATGCAGCATGTGTGCACAGACTGAGGGAGAGAGGGAAGGAGGGAGGGAGAGCGCACAAAGCCATCAAAAAGCAAAGATTTTCCCAGTGTGAAGACCCTGTCCTGAGAGAATTGGTTTGACTCAGCTCACTGGACATTTCTGCAGCAGAAACACCACACTTCAGTCCCCATAGCTACATCCACTCAGTAACCACAGGTCACTCTCATTAAAGCACAGACCAGGCTGATATCGGTGCTGATAATCTCTCAAAAGTTTGTTTCAGGGGTAATTATCTTGTCTGCAACAATGTCTTGTAGAAGCCCCATCTCCCTTGCACCTGATTGTTCACAAGCCAATGTGTTTGTCCAGATCCCTGTATTTTTGTTCCTATTTAATACAGCAACATCTTAGAAGGCATCTGAGATCAGTGAGGTAAGAATCACAGAATTATTAAGGCTGGAATCAAGATCATCAAGTTTGAACCAGGTTAATAAATTTGAAGAAATATAGGGCTCTTTTTAACCTGGACCCATCTGAGAGCACAGGTCAAGAGCTGTACTTGAAAACACTGCAGATGGAGCAAGTGGGATGAGAGAGCGAAGTGAGCTGGAGCTTTCCAAGTGTTGGAGTCAGGATCTCAGGGAAATGCACCCTGCCTTGGACCACACTGCAGAGCTGGCAGCTGGTTTGCAGTTGGCTGAGACCCACCCTGCAACTCCTTCACCAGGTTTCAGATCCCACCAGAAGATTTGGACTGGTCTACCTGCTCCAGGAATGTCTAATTCCCTCACAAAATAGGAATTAGAGTGTCCTCACAAGGTGTGTTGGTCTTGGCACCCTTTTATATAAGCTTCTCTTTTTTTTTTTTTTNTCTTTTTTTTTTTTTTTTTTTTTTTTTTTTTAAATAGGAGAGCTGCCTTCCCTTTCCTCCTTGGCCTGAAATGACACAAGCTTAGCTGAAGCTGGAAAATGGATTTTAAAAGTTTTAAGTGGTATAACCAATATCCAATACTGCAATAACACAGATCTCATTTTCTTTGGAAATAATGCTACAAGGCTGTACAATGTAAATTTCCATAAAGACGTCTGCAAAAAATTCTATTAATTTTCACATCTTGGAGTGCACCGTACAAAAGTAATTTACATTCTTGTCGTGCTAATGTGGAAGGCTGATTTATGCCAGATCCAGGATTTAGACACAGGATACCCCAGTGCAGACGTGTGTGCTATTTCCTGCTCCTGAAAATACATAATACATAAATACATTTCCTGCTCCATAAAATACACCCAATTTCCAGAGCACAGACACTCAGAACGGGGCTCACCTACAAAGCCTCTGTCTGCATGTGAACTCGCCCTCCAGGAGCCCTGCACAGCAGAGGGAAGGAGACAAAAGCACTTGGAAGGTGTGAGTCATTTCACCGGCAGGGGGATGTTAAAGCAGGTCAGACAAGCTGTACCCTGAGATTCCTGTTTGTCTCTGGTGTCTGCACAGGAGCTCTGTGCCTGTCGCCTGTGTGCAGACATCCTCCACGGACGGTGGGATGGAGGATCCAAATCCCTACCTCTGGCAGTGCAAATGTCAAGGCTTGGTGCAGACCAGGTAAAAAAGCCTCCTGTAAGGTTTTTCTCTGTGTATGTGTGTGTGTGTTCTGCACCATTCAGCTGATGCTATTTTTATTTCCACTCCAGTGTGTTGGGGTATTGCCAGTTCCTGGCTGGAATGAATTCCCCACAGCCTCAGGGCCCAGCCAGTCCCTATACACAAACATTATTTCAAAAGCTGCAGAGGAAGACAACCCACGACTGCCCAGGAGACCCTGCCAGACTGGCAGCTCTCAGTGAGAGCTTGTGGAAAACCAGAAGTTTTTGCCTACATGGAGCAATTGGATGAACCACCAGCAGGGAGAGGAAAGCCACCCCTTCCCCCTTGTTCTCACTACATTTCCCAGGAAAACCTTTCAGTAGAGGAATGGAGATGCCCTTCCCACAGCCCCAGGAAACCGAAGACCACCTGAGATGTGTCTGTCCTGTACACCCACCCTTTTGCACTGCAGAGCTCATCCCACTCCCAGATGTTGTAGTACAGATCCTGCCTGGATCACTCCCACCACCGGCACTGAGCACTGCCAAACCCAACAAACCCTTCCCAGGCCACTGCTCTGATGGGCTCAGGGGGTCTAGAATGCTTCATCCCTCAGCCCTTGAGGATTGGTCCCCTCTAGGAGCCTTTAGCTGTCAAAACAGGGCATATCTGGGATCCTCTTTTCTGATATTCTGAAAACTAGGCCAGTCAAGCCCAATTCCTAATGTATAGCCCTTGGTGAAAAGGCTTGCTCCAAAACTAAAGTGGTTCTAAAATCTAGGCAGGTCCCAGAGAACATGACTCACTATCAATACTTGATGTTAAAATGCTTTTAAATCTTATTTTTCAGATTTTTTTTTCAGAGAGCTCTCAAGACACTACTAATACCTGATACTAAAATGCTTTTAAATCTTATTTTTCAGATATTATCTTTGAAAAAAACAACAAAAAACTTTTATGATATTAAAAAATCTTCCTTTTTTGTTTTCATGAATTAAAATGCGAATTTAAAAAGTTAAACTATGAAAGACTGGACAGAAATGGAGGAATAGGAAATGACCCCACATAAGCCTTTAGGCTGCTTCCCCATATTCATTCCTGCAAATCTCCATAAACTCTTAGCTCACTTTATTAATCTGCACTCCAAGGATGCAGAGTAGATGGTTTGAAATGATGGCTTTATTGTTCTTCTGCTCTGTACTCTCCTCAGCTTCACTTTGATGTGAAATTCAGCCTCAAAAACAAACTGCTCTAACAACTCTTTTAATTGCTCTCCAGTAAATTCCCCTTAATCCTCCTGTCCCAGGAACTGTTTTGTGTTAAACCATTGCTCCATCGGCATGGGAGGAAGGAATCGCTGTCCTTGGCTGTGCAGTGAAAATGACTGACTGCTGAGCAATTAGTTAATCTCCAGGATAGGGATGTTTCACTAAACAGTCTTTCATGCTGGATTTTGGAGGAAAAGGATATTTCTGTAGGTTAGTCTTCTGGCTGCTTGAAAGAAACAGTAAATAATAGCCTTTCTGCAGATTTCCATTGATCCTGACTTCACAGACATGGTAACATGCTACAGCAAAAGCTTCCTACCAAGCACATTTTAATTTTGCTTGGAGAAACTGTGTTCACATGCATTCTTCCTAAGCAACTACAGAATTGACCTGTAAAAGGTGTGAAGATTTCCAACCCAAGTAACAAAGTGATGTCGCTCCAAGGAAATGAGAATTATTTTCATGATGCTAAAAAGCCCTTTTAAGGGATATTTAATGGCATTTTATGTGCAAGGAAGAGGTTCATTCTTTTATGATGAGTTTAAATAAAGATCTTTGTCCCCCAAGCTGTTCATCTAAAGCAAAATCAGGGCATGTGATGAGGGAGAGACCCTTCAGAAGAGCAGAACAACAGCCAATAACTGATTTCCAAAGTCCAGAAATTCCATCACCTCTTTACTACTTGTCCTGTGGTTTAGAAATTGATTACTGTAGGTCAAATTTTAATCTGGTTCCATTTCATGTTCGCAATCAATTCTCACAGCACCTGAGTACTCTTGCAGAGAGACATCTGTGCATGCTGGCAGCCAATTAGGCTGATCTGCATTTGTCGAAAAGCATGAATATTAAGAAGAAAGTGGTTGAGAGTTTGACCCATCCTCTTCATACTTGGTATGGATCTGAAGTCATCCCGATTTCATTTAAAACATGTCTGGATGGAAGAAGAAAGAGGAGAGAAGTGGACAGAGATCCAAGTCTCATTTGTGACATCCCTGGGGCATCGTAGCCAAACACACAGAGCACAAGGCTGGGATTCACAGGGATGGATTATCCTGCTGGCCTGACCTTCAGCCAAGTGGGAAGTCCTGTACAAATCACTGTCTCTTCATGTCTCCATCTCCCCAGTGTGAGAGAGGACAGTAACACTGCCCTCATTTCCCCAATTAACTGGAAATCCCTCTGTCACTGCTAACTATTTACAATTGAGAGACTAAAACCCATGGCTGACAGCAGAGAGAGGTCACCATGCTGGCCTGTTGCCAAAACTGAGGCAGTTCATTTAAAAAACCAGTCACTGAAGAAATGCACATAGGTGTTCTCAGGGTTTCAGCTCAAGACCAAGAGCCCAAGGCACTGCTGCCCTGAGATGTTTAGGGCAGTGCACGACGCGGGTACAGTGCCACACGAAGTGCTGTCCTCATCCCCTGAGACATCAATCCCCTGATTGATTACAGGTACTGACATCCACTGACACCTAATCTGCAAGGAAGGATCAGTCAGATCACCCAGCTGGCACGATGGATTCTTTAAACAGTGTGATTACATGTTACATTACATGTAGGGCTGAGCTATGGAGTCAGATTTCCAAAAGAAATGCCAAAATGTTTTCCTGCCTTGGCAAAATTATACAGTTTTTCACCAACTACAAGAGCATTATCTGAGAGCAGCTCAGTTTCCTGAATCAGGAGCTCTTCTGTCCTTCAGTCACTCAGGCCTGAGCACTTCCTGCCCAGAGATGTCTCCATCTTTTCATATCCCAGGGGAAAACAATTAATGGATTTCCTGTGAGTGCAGGTTCAGGTGTTGTCTCTGATGTCTGCTGGGCTCTGTTTGTCTGCTTGGGAAGGGATGCTGAAGAAGGGCACTGTGCACCTTTGGAAGTGGGCAGCTTTGCCACTGTTTTTAAATGAGACTCTGGAATTGAAATTGATTGCTTATTTTTGCTGCTTTTTCACTCACTATTTTCTGTTTCCTTTGCTGTAACCAAACAGCATATGCTTTAGCATGTTGCAGAGCAGACAGATTCACAATGATTTCTGCAATATTATCCAAGTGAGCAAAATGCACCCTCCACATACAAAATTATTTCAGTCAATAAACCAGAAAGGCTACTTTGTTTATGAATTTATGGTGGGTTTCAATCTGGATCTGTTGCTGCTTAGCCTTGTTTAAGGTCAGTCTGTTGCAAAGTGAAGCACTGATCTGTGTGGCCTCAGAAGGACTGTGACCATGGTCCAAACACACACAGCCCTTCTTGGGCTCCTGTCACAACTGGCAGCAAGGAAGCCCAGCTTTAGCCTCCTAATTCCTTTTCAGGAGCCTAAATCCTACTCTGAACTCAATAAAAAGACTAAACTGGATCAGGGAGCTGAAATAATACATTGAATCAGAGTCTAATCTGTTCTCTATATATAACACAGAGTTGGTTAAACATGGGGAAATTGAGCAGGGAAAAATTTGAGTATGACTGCTGCAGTGTAACTATTACTGAGCAGTGTCTCATGGGGACCCCTGTTCCCTCTCACTGATTAGGTTTATCCACTTTGGGATTTAAACTCGTGCCTTCCTTCACTCCCTAACAACTCTCCCATGTAAACAAGTCTAGTCTGGACTGGTCATTTGGTGGGTGAGCAAACTACTTGCAGATGTGCTCTTGATGGAGAGTATCACATATTCATGTCTCCTCCCCCTTTCTCTTTTCTTCCTTGTGGACACAATTATTAGAGAGTAAAAGGCAAAGGAGATATTTCTCCTATATCTTTGTCTGGCATTAACACAGAGAGAAGAGCAGGTTTCTCTTGACAGGACTTCTTTTTTTTTTTCCATATTTCTTTCTCCTGCAAGAAGGGAAGCTGAGATACTTACAGAGGGGAAAAGAGCTCTGCAGATGGCTAAAAATCCAAGCCCATTAGACCCAAGACCTTTCACTGCATGTGGAAGTGAGTCTCAGTAAAAACAGCCTCCACCCAGCCCAACCAGACCATCTCATGACTTTCAGAGAACCCCCCTGATGTGCAGAGATGGTGACATGTGGCACCACGTGGTGCACATCGTCACCACCAATCCTGCCAGCACATCACCATCAGGTACCCTAGTGCTCACGAGCTGGAGGAAGCTTCCCACTGCCTCCCAGCCCAGCTGAGGGGTGCTGTGCTCACTGCCAGACACTGCCCCCATGCACAGGACAGTTCCCAACTCCGTCAGGCAGGCTGGGTCCTTGCAGACATACATTGATTGGCTGCTGGATCAATATCTGCTATTGGCACTGGCCTAATGAAATGTCAGTCAGCAGCACTGCCAATTGATCCACGCTCATCTGTGCTGCAGATGAGTTACTGTCTCTGCATTTTACCAGAGATGATTAAATGAAGAAAACAGCCTTCAGTTCTCCCAGGATTTCCTAAGGGGAACATGCTCCTGGGCAGGCAGAGGGAAACACAGTTCAAAGCCTCCAGATGACAGCAGGGTGGTTTGAGCTTGGGGCACACTGCAGAAAAAGTGCCAAAAGACTTTACAAGCTGCTCTTCAGCCTGATTTAACTTGGAGCAGAAAATCAATCATTGATAATAATATGCAGCACTAATCTACCACTCCCCTTTCCCTGTATTGGAGGAAGTTGGATTTACGTAGCTGCCACTTGTGCCAGAGGCCAACAGCAGGGCACAGAGAGGTCATGCATTGCTTGCCCAGGGTCATTGAGCTGTTTAGTTGATAAGCTGGGGGGATGGAACCAAGGTTGCCAACCTAAAGCCCCTATAGGACGAAAATCCATACTGCAAAAAGATTAAGTGTATAAAGATATTTATTAGAAGTAAAAGATTATTAATATAATAACAACCTTCCTTTTCTCCACTGTCCTGTCTGGTGCGTAGAGTTCTGGATTTGAAATAATTGAAAGGGCTCTACTTTAATTGCAGGTAATTGCTGAAATTAAATCCAGACCAGGACAACTTACTGCTACTCAGGTTTGTGTTGGAAGAGGGGTGAGGAGGGAGGCAGAAATATTTCTGTTTATTTAGTGAAAAATTTCAGAAGGTTATGCTTTTATTGCAATGAAAAATATCAAAATCTTCATGTTTGGCTTCTGGCCAGCCCTGCTTGTGCAGTGTTCCTGCATATCCCCAGCACAAAGCCACACAGAACGCAGGCACAGAGGATTTGCAGAATTTGTGTTTTCTTCTCTGCGTTTTTGCCTCTTATTGCTTTTTGCCTGAAGACTAAATGGTCTCACTAAATGCCTAAGAGAGTCTCTCCATTTACAAAGTAATACATCAGCAAAAGAATTGCAAATTGTTCCCCAAATGTACTACTCTCTCCTGTCTGCTTTAAGGGGAAATTTAAATTAATTGGAATCATTATGGCTTTCTTTTTTAACTTAAATATTACTGTACCAGACTATAAAGTGCCTGAAATTTAATCTGAAGTCTTCAGACCGAAAAAGCGTTTTGCAACTGAAAGATTTTTGATTTTTTTCCAGCTATATCCACTGGTCCAATAAAAAATAACACCCGTTGCTATCAACTGTGCTTCTGACATTAAGAACATTCTACCTGGCTTTCAGAAACCTTGGTTTTATATGGAATGTGCCACCAGCTACTCTGTTCACTTCATCACTTTCAAGGTTTTGTTAATTTATTGAAAAGCTTTTACAGCAAGAGCTTCAATTAAAAGAAAGCACTTCCATTGCCATGCGATGTAGAATACCATCAGTTTTGTTTGGAAGTGGTAAGTCAGAAATGAAAAAATAACTTTAAAACCCAAATGGAAGGGACAATGGGCAGCCTCTGTACCCAGAAGAGCCAAGACATCATCATCTTGTATTACAAAACAGGGAGGTAAAACATGCTGCTCAGTCACTGTCAGAAATTCCTCTCCTGAATCAGGGCTAATAACAGAAACAAATTTAGCAGAGACAGCCACTGATTCCAGACTAAAGCTGCCCAAAAACATTCCTATATTCCTGACTGACTGAAGCACTTTTAGACTGGTGGATGGGCAGTGGTCTGTTTCTTTCCCATTTGCTTCTGGATCTCAGTCAAAGGACCTGATCTTTTGAGGTTAAAAGTGAGGGCCTGCCTAGGCCACACCACATGGAAGGGCACCAGGACTCTTTTTGTCCCATAGCAATGTCCTCCTGCAGAAAGGCAGGATCCAGGAGGTCGGAGCCAGGCTCTTCTCAGTGGTGCCAAGCAGGAGAAAATGGACAGAAACTGATGCATTGGAGTTCCACCTGAACAGGAACATGTGTAGTGTCTGAGCACTGGAACAGGTTGCCCAGAGAGGGTGTGGGGTGTCCCTCACTCTAGATATTCCAGAACCATCTGGACACAGTCTTGTGCGCTGTGCTCTAGGATGGCCCTGCTTGAGCAGGGAGGTGGGGACCAGAGGATCCCCTGAGGTCCCTTCCAGCCTGAACCATCATGGGATTCCGTGATTCTCTGATTAGGCTGCATTCAGAACTGCTCTCATCTGTCTCTGTTTTCAAGCCCAAAGCTCACTCTGCACCGTGGTTCTGCGCTCAGCCAGCCAACCACACCACAACTGCCTCAGTTATTCCCTTTCCTATACACAGCCTGTTGCCATGCCAGAGAAGACTGAAGCTGTCTAGACCAATGTCAGGACACTTCTGCCAATGCTCACACCCTTTCTACAGATCTTCTGGATGAAACTCAAGCTCAAATGACCACTGACCATATCCCAGTGTCTACCTTACCCATGGGATGCCCTGCAAACAAACCCACAGGAATGCTGCCATGGAGAATGAGCTGGGGCAGTTCAGCAGCTCACATCTGTGCTTCTGAACTCAGAGACCCAGCACAAAATCCAGTGGCAGGGTGACCTGGCAATTCTTTTAACTTGAAACCAAGACTCGGAAAGGATTAACACCTCTGAAAGACAGGGTCAGCCCACTGTGCATAGATGTGAAATAACTCAGTTAAATCATTGGGAAATCCAAATTTGACAGGCAAAGAAGACCAAAAGGTTATTTAAACTTTTAATATCTACTTCATTTAACTATATAAAGCTTGGTGAATTAACCTTAAAAAGTATCCTAGGGATTCTTCAAGTGAAACATCTCACCCAGCAAGAGCAAATCTTTTCCCAACTGGGAGCTCTTGGTTGGCAGTGTGTGATTAAGGAGTGCTGGCTGTTGGAACATGCTGAAATTGCCTTTAGTATGATGACAGTCACTGCTTCAGTGGGGAGGAACCACTCAGGAAGAAAAAAAAAGAGCCAAGAAACAAGCATGCAAGCATTAAGGAGTATGCTGTCAAGAATAAATATACCATGAAGAGGATGTGCTGCTTTCACCTAAAACTTGTCCCTTTAGCCTTAAGTGGTTGGCATAGCTCTGCCACTGAGGGTGCTTTATCTAAAGAGACTGAAGGAATTAGAGTTTTTTAGAGGCATCTGTAATTGTCAGCAGAGCAGGGGCCTTCTACTTATGGCATAATCAAATTAAATTAATTTTTAAAGAGCAAAGACCACATTTAAATGATTTTGCTAATGTTTCCTTGTACTTGAATGTGCACCAGCAAAGAGCTCTTCCTTTCTGGGGCAGAGAGTCAAGGGAAATCACCCACAGCCAGGAAAGCCAGGAGGTGAGCTATCCACCAGCTAGTGAGCTCTCTACCACAGCATGGAAACATAGCATCAGCCGTGTGAAAATTCAGTGTGCTGCTCCCTGAAGCCACTTGGGCAGAGATGGAGTTGCTGATGACAGTCGTGGCAGAGCCACTTGTGGACAGCAGCACGGGGTTGCCTATGTGACACACCCCCGAGGATGAAGTGCTCTCCCTGTCCCCAAAGGGACCACTGCATGTTTTCCCAGCTCAGGAGACGTGACTGAGGCACTTGGCAAGTGGTGACTCTGCAGAGCCTTGCATTTATTTCTGAATCTGCAGGAGGAAGAGGCAGCACAAGAGAGTTAACTGGTGGGGTTATAGGGATGGCATGAGCAGATGGTGTGGTGAAGAGCCATTTCCTTCCCACTTGCACACTGACTGCATTAAACCAACCCCTGGGCTTTCATGGCAACGAGCTACGGCTGTTCTGTGAAGGGTTTTAATGATCTGACCATATCCTACTTGTGGGTATCATTCTATTGGGTCTCCACACTTAATCTACTCTTTAGGAAAGCTCCTTCTGTTTTTCTCATGTGCTTCTTGGTGATCTTCCCTACTATCTGCATCACAGCCATCGCCTCTTTGCTAGTTGTGGATCTCTGTAAAGCTCACCAGCACTGTTTTTTTTTTCCCATCCACGTACTCAGGCACTGACACGGGATGCTCTGGAGGGGCTGAGCCTGCTGTTTTTGCAGCCTTCCCTTATCTCATTGCTCCAGACCCAAACAAATTAGTCTGTAATCCTCAGTATTGTATACTCTGGAAAATCTGGCTTTAAAAGTGATGAGAAATTACCTCCTCATGTAAAACTGGAGTCAGTCTTCTTGTCTGGGGCTAGAAGAAAACCCTGTACTTCCACAAATAACAGGTCTTTGCAATCAATAACATTGATGATTCTGTATTTCCCTATTTGTGGCCATGTTTACACACAGTTTATATTGCTTTCTACCACTCCCTGTGCACACACAATTAATGCAACACCAGCTGGTGCAGGATAAACACTGCTGCAGGGATGTAAAAAGACACAGCACAAAAGTACAGATCTCTACCTCTGTTATTTTCCATCTCAGATGCTGTGTTCGCCTCCCAGAGCTCCTTCTGAGCTTAGAAACTTTGGCTAATGCATTTCTCTGTTTTTCTCTTTTTTTTCTGATGTCCAAAAAACCCACCTAACCCCAAGCCTCCCACACAAGACAGCAGTTCTTCAGTCACCTTCTCCCAGGAAGGCCTTGTCCAGGAGGCTGACTCTCCTCAGAGGGGTTTGCCACTTTCCTTAGATGCTGGGGGACGCCTACAAATGTGCAACTGTGTCGGGTGTTAAGACCATGAAGGCACTCAGAGGGCTGGAGCACGTCCGCTGTGATGACAGGCAGAGAGAGCTGGGCTTGTTCAGCCTGGACAAGGCTCCAGGGAGACAGACCTGAGAGCCCCTTCCAGTATCCAAAGGGGCTACAAGAGAGCTGGAGAAGGACTTTTGATGAGGGCATGCAGTAACAGGACAAGGGGACATGGCTTTACACTGCCAGAGGGCAGGTTTAGTTTCAATTTAAGAAAGGAATCTTCCCTGTGAGGGTGGCACTGGCACAGGTTGCCCAGAGAAGCTGTGGATGTTCCATCCCTGCAAGTGCTCAAGGCCTCACTGGATGGGGCTCGGAACAACCTGCTCTAGTGGAAGGTGTCCCTGCCCATGGCAGGGGGTGTGGAAATGATCTTTAAAGCCAAACTGACCCAAACTATTCTGTTATTCTGTGATTCTGTAATTCTGTGTTCCACCATGGGGCAGGGCTGATCCATGGGGCCAGAGCATCTTGCCCTCAAGAAGGCCAGCAAGGCTGAAGAAGGCTGTTGGGGTTTTGCAAGCCCAGTCTCTGTCCCAGCAGATTCCTTACCATCTCTATTAGCAGCTGTCCAACATGTTAGACTGAATTTGAGCCCAACTAGTCTGGCAGGAAGCTCTTCATGGGACAAGTACTATAAAATTTCTAACAAATGCTTTAAGTTACGGCTGCTGGTTCATCAGGCTCAGTCAGGCATCTGTTTGGTACATTAATGCATGGCTGCACTGAGCTTGTAAATTGTTATTCATGTACTTTTGTAGAACATCTTGAGGTTGTTGGCTGAGACCTTCACTAAATGGCAACAGGGACAATTATTCACACATGAAAAACATGCATGATTCAGTTCATCCATTTCCATTTCTAGTGTAGCCTGCCTTGGCAGGATGGCCAATACAGCCTGGGAGAAGGATAGTCATTCATAATTGAGCTGCTCTGACCAACAACTGTTCCACTTATAAATGGATTTACCTCAGACACACGATGGAGGTGGAAATTCACTACAGTGGCATGGAGTTAAGGAAGGCAGAATTGGTGAAAATAGTGAGGTTAGACACAAGTTAATTATAGAAATGACAGGATGCTCTGTTAAGGTCAGGGGCATGGACAAGAAAAACTGGATGTCTGTGCACTGAGAGGGAAGCAATGGGCATAGAAAAGCAAATTTAATCATAATAAAAAGGCTTCATTTCATCTGACCAGTCAGAAATATCCTGATTAGAAATGGCTGTTCTTTGCTGCTGTCATCTGCTGGTTGCTTAGGTCCCCATTTTCACATTTTTAAGGGCGTGTGAAGTGCTTTAGGGTCTCAGAAAAAGCCAGAGCCTCTTCCTGTGGCAACAGGTGTGCTGTTCATAATAAAAAAGAGGACAATGGGCTGCTTCCAAAGGGATATGTACCCAGAGAGCCTGGAGAGGTATGACCCCCTGCTCTGGAGATACAGTGATTGATGGAAATTTAATATAGGAAACAGTATATAGAACCTTTTTGGCAGCTGAGACAGCTTTGTGGAGTACTAATAAAAAATCTGATATTCACCTAGAAGTTAGAGGGGAGGTCCCAAGTTCAAAATATCAAAGATCACTGACAGTTTAATTAACAGAGTTAAGAGAATCAGAGGCTTTTATAACTGCTCACACTGTGCTCCTTTATTTAGCAGTAACCTACAACTAAAAAGTATATTACGATTCTGTTATCTTCAGGAAGGGAAACAAATTAAGAGCTAGGGCAGTAAGCTCCGAGTGGTAAAAATATGGGGGAAAAAAAGAATTAATAATATATATTCCTTCCTAAACACGCAGAATATTTTTGGCTTTCAGTAAGTTGCTCAGAAGTGCAATAATAGGGGACTTGGCTTCCCACCTTATTTCAGGTGCTTCCCAGAATGTCCCTGTCCCTCCTGACAGCTATGCCCACCTCTGGAATACATCTAAGCATCTCCTGAATTTGCTCCTCCAGACTTTCTTTGCATAGGACCTAAACTGAGCCAGCTTGCTAATCACAGCCACTGGCAGGCAATTAAAAAAGGCATAGTCAATCAGCCATCATTAAGTTGGAAGTGACAGGCTGGGTTTTATTTTTAACTAGAACTAGTGGGATTCATGCAAACTTTCCCACAAAGTTCCTCTTGCACTTTGTTTACAGTTTAATACTTTCCTACATGCACTGTAGAAAGCAGCTCCAAAATACCACTGAAAGCAAGGTAAATCTAGGATTTGCAGGACTGCAATGATTATTATGTGCTGAACCAGCATGTTTGGGTATTATTGCATCTGTGAAGTGTGAGCTGAAAAATAATAGAATAATGGATTTATACTTGCACTGAAAAGAAAGGCCTAACACAGGGAGTTTTATTTAGCACTTGAGAAGCTGTTTATTTATTTATTTATTTGAGGACCCTTTTTGTTCAAGTCAAGGCAAAAACCTAATAAATAAAATCAGTGTTGTTTCCATTGTAAAACTGCTGTGAAATTGTTACTGATCATGTCTAGATGGATCAAAATGGATCTCATTTTGGACAGAGCCAGACAACTCCCACTTGGATGATTGCTCAAGCTCTGCCTGTGTCTTGTGAAGCCCATGGGGATCCACTGATATGATCCCAATGAACAGGCAGAAGTTCTTTTCCCCAGCCATGGCTTTGGGTGCATTCCTACCAGCATTCCCAGTCTGGCAGGAGTAAGGTTTAGGGAATGAGAAGTCTGGGGTGGAAGCTCATTTTATACCTTCACGTCAAACTGTGCAGTTGCTAACGTCGAGTGTTCAGCTCCAGGAAGCAATGACAGAATTAATCATCTCAGTTTTTTAACATTCCTCCCTTTTTTTGAAGTTATCAGGTTGAAAAAAATCATAGATCTTCACAGCAATTAGGCTCAGCAGCCCCTGTATGAAGAAATCCATTGATTGGAGGGGTGTGAGGTACCACAACACACCTCTGTCCCCCACTTCTGTGCAAATCCTGCCTGCTGGTAAAAACTTTCTTAACTGGAATAAAAAATGAATGCCAGTGTTCCTTCCCATTGCACCATGCACCTCCCCTTCTTTTGCAGTGGGAAGAGATTAAAAGCATCAATTTTAATCGATGAGGGAAGGTAAACACAAAATGTTTATTTTTTAATATTTACAGGATTAAAAATAGCAAACCTTTGATTTATTTTTTTTATTATCAGTCATGTCCTGTGCAAGCAATGCCGCCTTGAGCTGATATTAGCAGACAGCCTGCAGAATGCTTTCTGTGTCAGCCAAGGAGAATATCCTAATTATGAGAGCTTTCTAAACAAGAAAATAGTACTAATTTACAGAAAGCACACTAGCAATCAATTATCAATCTGGATCTTCACTCTAACACAGCCAGTCACATTTTTGTATCCCTATGGACGTTGCCCACCCCTGATATTCCTGCTTAATGATCCTTCCACACACAAACAAATCACCCAGATTGCACTGCCTGCCTGAGGAATGCTCCTACCTTCCACTGAGGTCAATCAGCTGAGTGCCTTTAGAATCAGCTGCTGAGTCCCTGCGTGCAGAAAGCATCACACCAGCACACAGGATCCTTTTCTTCTGCAGCCAGACAATCCTGTTCCAAGATCCTTGAAGGAGAAGTATGCTAAATTTCCTTGCATTTCTCAATAAAGGCCAGCAGAGAAACAACACAAAACGACCTTTTGATTTAGATTTAGACAGGGAAGTTACACATACAGGAAAATAATAAGTCTATGTCTGTAATGCCAAAGGATTATCAGAACTGGGTTCAGTCCTGCTTTTAAGAGAGCTAGTGATTTGTCTCTTGCTCCTACAGAAGCATAGTCAGGATGTCTGAGGAAGGTATTTAACTCAGAGATTATATCCAGAATAGAATATTGGCCTGCTGGTACCCGGGGGGATTAATGTGGCTCTGAAACACTTCTAAAGATGATAGTGAGCTGGCTGATCTCTGCAGTCTGAAGGCAAAATGTGCTAATACAGACTGTGCTGTGAATCCATAGTACCCTGAGCCTCCCAAAAATCCCACAGGATATTCAGTGCCCTGGAGGAGAGGAGAGGA
>VXBQ01004680.1:776629-828680 GCA_013400175.1 Phainopepla nitens
GGAGAGGAGAGGAGAGGAGAGGAGAGGAGAGGAGAGGAGAGGAGAGATTTCAGTGGAAAGAGATTTCAAATCATCATTTAATTCAACTGCCTGACCACTTGAGGGCTGATCAAAAGTTATGGCTTGATCTTAAGGGCCATGTCTAAATACCTCTTAAACACTGTGGGGTTGAGGGTATCGACCATCTCTCTAGGAAGCCCATTCCAGTGTTTGACCATCTTCTCAGTAAAGAAATGCTTCCTAATTTCCAGTAAACCTTCCCTGGAGCAGCTCTGAACCATCCCCACACATCCTCTCACTGGATCTCAGGGAGAAGAGAACAGGAGTTCTCATTCTCCCCTCCTCTCCTCAAGCAGCTGCAGGGGGAAACGAGGTCACCTCTCAGCCTCCTTTTCTCCAAACTAGACAAGCCCAGAGTGCTCAGCAGCTCCCTGCACTCCTTCCAGCCCTTTCACCAGCTCTATTGCCCTGGATGCATTCAAGAGTTTCACACTTACCACCAAGTTCTGCACTCAGCCACGAGTGCAGCTGCAGCCAAGCAAGAGAAAACCACCGTGCTCCCTCTGCTCCTCCAGGGAGGGGATCCAGAGGTGCAAGTGCACCTCATTTCCCACGGGCAGCACGACCTGAAGAGCACCCAGAAGAGATGAGTGTACGGGAGATGAAGAAGTGGCAGAAAGGAGAGGCAAAGGAGTGAGGCACAGGGAAAGGAGTCCAGCTCACAGCTACAGAAGTGAGACAGCAAACCCACACCAGCCCTTGCAGCACTCACTCTGCTCTGACAGCTGTCCCATGCAGTCTGGCAGGGGCTGAACTCAAAGCTGCTGCAGTTCTCCCTTTCAATTTTTATGCTGCTCTTCTACCTAGCTAAGTCACACAGTCCTCCAAGGACTCACTTCCTATTTTTGAATGCCTTAAACTCAAATCCCCATGTCCCTGAAGAGGGGCAAAGACACAAGGAATTGCTCAGGGGAGCAGGAGATGGGAAGGAAGAGCTGCAGAAAAAATGCTCACCTCAGATCCATATTCTCCCTTGGAAGGATTAATGGGGCTCTCAGTGGCAGAAGGTGGAGGATGGCCTTTGCTGAGCTGTCTGTAACCACACAGCTACAAATACACAAGGAATTGCTGCATTATCTGTACTGCTAAATTCCTCACATGGGTTTGGCCCAGATCCCTGAGCAGTTTCTCCAGAAATTTCCAGCCCAGGACCACCAATCAACAATTTGGACAAGGTCACTTTATTTGAAGGCTTGGAGTGGGCTCTTCTCACCCAAGCACATTTGACATACAAGTGTAGACACCATCAGAGGTGGTATTAGATATAAATCAGTGGAACAGTCCTTTAGGAAATATTGCAATTGAGTATTAACATATCTGGAGAGAGCAATGAATGCAATACAGATAAACAATAAAAATCTTCAACAATTTTCCAAAGTGAAAGTCTTTTCAAGCATAATGGCAGCTGCAAAGTCTGCTAAGATGTGAACAAAATTAAACCAATTTGATTTTTGAGGGTGTAACTTGCTTGGTAATCACACTAAACAGTCACTAAAGATAAACTATAGCTATAGGACTTAATTTTCTGGGACAACATGTTCACACAAAACAAGTAAAACAACCCAGACAACTAAAGATCAGACAGGGAGAGAAAAGGCCTGAGACAAGGACGATGCTCTGACCCCTTTCCATGTAAGCAAGTCCCCACAACTGATGGGGACTGAATGTAAGCACCAGCTGCTAGTGAAGTGCAAACAGCTCTGAACTAAACTCCTGCAATTGTGAGGGGCTTAATTCAGAGCTCAAAACCTGTGAAAGTCCACAGGGTCACCAGAACATAAGTGACCTTCAGGGTCAAGGGCTGATAACTGAACAATGCTCTCTGCCTCAGGCATTGCTTCTGCATCAGGACACTCACTAATACAGCACACCATTGGGAGGGTCTGGAAAATGAAAATAGGGATGGTGAATGAACCTTGGGACAACCTTCACTTTTAGGACATGTGAATGCAGAATTCAACTTAAAATAAAGCTTTGCTAAAAACCACATGACACAGAACTGATGAGTGATTCAGTCAAGAAACCACATGTGATGCATTAAAACCTCAAGCAAGAAGAGGAAGGCAATTTAAAAAGAAATTATTCTAATCTGAAGGAAGAAAGGAAAATAGGACGTGTGTATTAACACAGTCTGATGGCCTCGCCCGCTAAAAAGCCCCAGAGATTTGGTGCTGGAGGTATTAGATAACATCAGCTGCTGACAGTGTTGTCCCCGCCTTTAAGAGCATCGCAGGGAAAAGAGCTGAGCCTCCCTGTATGGGATTTCGCTGCCTTAAAGGCACTGATCTCTCCTCACATCTCCTTGGCTCACTCTCAGCACACCTTCCAGGAGCAAACGCACCAGGGGTCAGACATGAACAATTGTCCTCTTCCCCGGCTGCTCCTGACTCATTCCTTTAACACAGCTCATTCTGCCCACGGTAGAAAACAGCAGGATGTGGCTGTGTGCCTTAAAAGCTGTGGCCGAATTCTTCGCTGCACGGAAGCAGAGGAGAATTTTAGCAGTGATTTCAGGAGGGACAAGATTTCATCTGGATTTTCCCCCGCACTTGCACAGGCTGTGCTGGGCTCGCAGTTCAGCAGAGGGGGGGCATTAGCTGGTACAAATGGAAGCAATGATGAGAAGAGGAAAAAAGAAACCCAGAATGTGGCCGGAGCAGGGGCCATATGGAGGTAGGTAGGGCAGCACTTTTCCAGGACAAACATCCTTGTTCTGGCTCCTGGAAATAAACACAACACAGCACAGCACAAGTGCAGAAATGAGGTCAAGATGTGGGCATGGGCAGTAGCAGGAGATCACCACACCACCCAAGACCCTCAAAGCCTTTCAACCCAACTCCAGGAAGGTATGAAAGATCTGACTGTGCATGATAATTTGCATAGAAAATGAGAAACTTATCTCCAGGAAGGAAAAAACCTACCTATAAACAGATACCCCCACAAAGCCCAGGCATGTCTGGACCCCACAACCCTGGACACCCCAGCTGGAACAATGCTGGAGCAGGACTGATGATCTCTCCTCCTCACCCTTCTTTTGCTTGTTTGCTTGCTTTCATTCATCTCTCTCTTTCTCTGCTCCCTTTCACCCAACTCCTTTATCCAAAACCCACTGCTGTGTGCTTAACAAGCAGAGCAGGAAATAACTAAGAAAAATTCCCAAGTGTGTAATTTACTAATGAAACTTCGCAACCATTTGCAGACCCCCTGACTTCTGCTGTTTCTTTAGACCCAAGATTTCCACCCTGGGTGCTCACTTCCCTTTGATGACTGGATGCCACAGGGCCTCCTAAAAATCAGTGATGACTCCCCTCCTCAGGCCAAGCTCTGTGGCTCAAGCCTGAAGAGAGGCCCCCCTCCAGCTGTGTGAAATCTTGAGAGGCACTTAATGAATTAGATATTATTATTCTCTTCCAGCATCAGAAAGCAGTAATTAACTCTTTGAAGACTCACCCCAAACGATGCTTTATTACTCAATCCTCGGAGGCAGCTATGTAATCTCATTGTGATTTTAAAGAATATCTTTTCAGAATAATTATTTTCCTTGATTGAAAAAAAGAAAAAAAAAAAGTTCAAAGTCTTGGTTCTGCCTTGGAGAATGCATTAGTGATGTCAGACATGCTGTAAAGATATCAGAGCACGAAACATGATATGCTGCAATACTTTTGCTGAGTAGATGCCTTAAGGAGGTCATTCAACATGCCAGAGTCTAAATGCTATTTGGAAGTGAGAAAACATTATTTTCCCACTTCAACAAGACTTTAGCTTCCCTGTCATGTGGAAATAACCTTTTGTGCTCAGTGCTATTATTAATTTATTAGCCTTTTGAACGTCTAAATGTTTTGCAGTCTATGGACAGCATCAAAGTGCTGGCTGAGGGCAGGGCAGCACGAACACATGGTGTGTGCACCCAAATCTAAGGATGTGTGTTTCAAAGAGCAGACCTGGTGCAAGAACACTTCTGCCTGTGTATTTTTGACAGTGAGAACAGCCATTTTCTCAGGCACAAACCCCCAAGGAGTGTATTTATGTTATAATGAAATGTCAAACCTTATGAGTGATGACTATGTAGAAAAAGTGCAAAGTATATATTTCTATAGAAATCAATTAAAGGAGACAATGATTTTCTTTCCATTTAGGTTACATGACTCCAGCACAAGCTGCTGCAGCACAGTGCAGCTGTCAGCCCAGCCTCAGTGCCTGAACAATTGCTTTCTGTTCACCTGATGGAACTGTCCTGCATGGCACCGATTTTCCTCAGGGATGAACTCACCGCCAGATGCTTCTGTGATTCCCAACAGAGAATCACGTATCCTTCCAGCAGATAGGTTTGAAACAACCCCCTGAATATCTTTATGTAACAGGACTTGGATAGTGTCCCTGGTGTTGGATGTAGCATGATCTATTTTGTGCCCAGGAACAAAACACAGAATTTCTGCAAAGCAGGCTCTGGCTCAGCGCATCTGACTGCAATGCCAGGCTGCTTCCAAAACAGTTATTGACTGAAACTGCAGGAGGGGGTGCAGTTCATCTGATGTACGTGAGGTATTTAAAAGTTAGCGATCATGGACTCTGAAATCAAAAGGAAATGATTTTCCCATCCCAGACTGGGCACCGAAGAGGGGTCAGATGATTTCCCCCCAGAGGAACCATCCCTCATGGCTATGGAGGCGATTGGTGACTACCCTGGACATCGTCACCCAATTTTTAATGACATGAACTCCACTCTGCATGTCCCACATTGACACGACCCTTCTTTGACTCTTCATCCCCTCTCAAGTACTGCCCACACATTCCCCCAAACACCACTTCCTTTCCTTCTGCAAAATCCAATGTTTCTTTAGGAATGCTGTTCCTTCTTACTGGGAGTCATTGCCTCCATGTCAAAGTCCATGTACCTGACACTAAGCTAAACAGCAGGTATCTCTACTGGGAACTTGAGTTCCATGAATTTTTCCATCTGAGTGATTCCCCATGCCAGGGCTCTGCAGGGAAACCAATTTTCCTTAAAAAAGGTGTGTCTGAGAGAAGAATTTCTGTGACAACTCAGCCAAGAGGCTACTCCCCATATGCATCCCTGGACTGCAGAGCTGAACTCCAGCACACTGCCCTGTCAGGAATAGACATGTCCATGTTTTTCTCAGGAAGCCAGCTGGAGTGACAGGTTCACAGTTTTAAGGAAACAATACATTTTGGTGGCATTATCTTGTCCTATGAAATCACCATCAGCAATGTCTGAGTAGAGCTGTCGTTGCAGGGTTGTAGGTGGTGAGGGGGCAAGGGGAAGAATGTTGAAGTCAAGACTTGGAGCACTTCTTATCAACAGAGAAGTGATAAACTAGAAACCACAACCAGCTTTCGAGCTCCAAAGCCCTCCTTCAGGTCTGAAGAGGAGTTAACAACCTTCCTGTCAGAGGTAAGCTGATGAGCTAGAACCAAACCTGATTATAGCTCAGCTCTTTCAGGCTCCAGCACAGACAGAGGGGCACAGTAATCCCACTGCATCTGCTTCTTGATGTGGGTATTTTGTGCCATACTTGGGGTATTAATGAGCACGAGCAATGCACAGAAATTGAAACCTCCTCTGAAAGCAGCTCCAGTAGCTAGAGAAAAATTAGACTCAAGAAAGTAAAATTCTAGTTGTGTTGAACTCCTCTTACTGCAGAGGCTGAAATTGTCTTGTGAAATACTGAGGCAGCCTTGGTACATTATCGAGTGAGATGCCCAAGGTACAGCTGCAGAAAAACGTGTTTCAGCAGCTAGAGGATCACAGCTAATGCTCAGTAATCTATAAATCATTGTTATGAGATTTCTCTATGCAAATGAAATTTATATAACCCTCATCAATCGTAAAAAAAAAAATCATAAAGATGAAATTTTGCAGCCGCAATGTGAATTAAAGGATCCTTTAACCTGTTTTCAAGATACGTCTTTATAGCTAATTAATTTTTAGATGGAGTGTTCTTTGAAAGGACTAATGGAAAGTGAGCATTGCTGATTGATTATAAAATGAGCAGGAGGGTTTAAGAAGTGAGCTATGAATGTAAAATCACTACCCAGCTTTATTAACCTTGCCATATTAAAATTCTAGACTATGCAACTGCAAGAAGCAGGTATTCATAAAGTACCTTGATGAGTGCATTTTATTTATTTAACATCAACAAATTTCTCTTAATTGGTCTATAACATGGAGATCCATCAGATTATCCTCTGAACTGTATCTTAGAGACTCCAACTTTGAGAAATTCAGAATCTGGATTCTATAAAATATACTTTATACATTTATGCGACGGAGTGGAAAAAAATCAACAAAATGAAAACCAACAACTACGAAGAAAAGGAAAAGAAATGCAATTCATATGTCATCCTGCTAGGACTACTCTCCAGAGCTGCAAATCTACAGGTAACTTTTATTGAGCCATCATCACCAACAGTGACAGCATTTATCAAAAGGCCACTCAATCTGCGATGACCTGAAAACATCAGGAGGAAACGGGGAGTTGTTAAACACTGCAAGCACCTGCAGGACTGTGCAGTCTGCTAGTGAGAGAAAGGGGAAAATAAAGAGCTTACCCGCTTCCTCAGGTTGCAGGTGAGCGTGAGGTTCCTGGAGAAGGAGTTTGCAAAAGCAGTGTAGAAGTCCAGCACTTTCAGCAAGGCTTCTCGCTTAATTATATGCAAATCGCAGTAGGTTAGAGCCCGGACGTTGGCACATGCATGAGCCAGGCTGGTCTCCTTCCAGAAGATATCACCAAACACGTCACCTTTACCTGAAAAACAGCAGGGCAGATTTGTTCAAAGGTAATGCGAGTTTCTCAGCACACAGATGATTTTTTTCACAACCTGTCTTTTACTCCCAATTATCCCAATGCAAGCTCCCGACCATGAAAACTAACAAGGGTAAAAGTTTTAAAATTAGCTGAGGTACTTAAGCATCCTTAGCAGTAGCCCCAGGTTTTTAAGGCATTTATAGATTGCTCTGTGAAGTGTCACAAAGCCTAAGAGCCAGATTGTAAAGGTCTCCTTGTAGCTGAAGATATAAGTAATGGATTTTTCAAAGGCTACTGAATGTAATGAGCACTGAACTAATGTTCAGGTGATTGAATATTTCAGGTGTCTGTTCCCAAGTGATTTAGGAGTCCTGCTCTCACAAAAACCCTCTGACATCTAGGTTCTTTTATCCTCAGGGCTCTACAGTGAGGGGGAGGAGCCAGCTTCCAGGGCCCAAGGACCACATTTTAAAGAATGTTTTAACATTTTTAATGCAGTGTCTGTGGTAACATTCCTTCTAGAAAATCTACCAAAAGCCTCATTGAGACTTTTACCTTTAAATAACCACCTCTCAATCTTAAACACATCCAAAAGCATAGTTCTAAACCCGAATTCATCCACTTAAGTAGAGGCTTAGGCTTAAGACTGTATATCAATGTTTGCTGAGTAAGAGAGGGCTTGACATCTGAGATACCTACATGTATAAATACCCTCAACCTAAGGGGAAAATTGCACCTAAAGGCTACTTCTGCACTGGCAGGCAGTGTAGCAGAACAGCTGATTGAGGACTAGGGACTAGCTGTAGTCCAGTGCCATGGACAGAAGAGCTCCAGGGACTGGGAGTGCTCTGACTTAGCCCAAATTTCTTTTCTCTGCAGGGAATCCACACCTCCCACATCTGTGCTAGACACCCAAGTAGGAGAAGATGATGAGGACACCGGATTCAAAATCACACTTCTGACCCAACCAGAACCCCAGCATGGGTGCAGATGGGAGATGTGCTTTCAGGTTTGGACCTTCTGGGTGTTCTGAAAAGAGGCAACAGAAAACACACTGAGACATTCCAAAGCTGTCTCTTGCTGCCTGGCCATGGGCTGGGCAAGGACCATGGTGTGTGGTTTGTGGCTGACACCTCAAATCCTGAAGCAGAAACCGTGGTACAAAGGGTATTTTTTGTTTCAGACCCTCAGAGATAGCCCAGCTCTGTGTTTCAGCAGTTATTATAAAGGGAACTCAGTCAGTCAGTGGCTGTTGCTTTCAGGCACCTTGAGCAGTCCCTTGGTGAAGGTTAGTGATATTATAGTTTTGGCATAAAAAAGGTAATGAATTTTCGTACTTCCTCTTTTAAAAACTTTTAACATTTTGCTCCACTCGATTGTGGAAACACAGACCAGAGGGGTAATCTATTCAACCTTATTACTTTTAGGGGTCAGAGGCTCTATTTCTTGATTTCCATTTCTGCTTTTGGTATTGTATGCAATAAAACATATCTAACATTTCTCAGGCAGAGTGACATAAAATGTGCAAGTCCTTATCTTACCTTCTCTGTTTTTATTTTCTAATACATGTGTTCATAACAGAATCATCCCTTAGAAAGGTTATAACTGCATCTCATTGAGCTGCTTTTGGTTCTACAAATTTTTATGCAATTAAAATTAACTACAATACATAACACAGCTGGTACAATTTATAAAACAAGATGTTTTAAAATGTTTTCTTTAATACAGAGCATTTTCTAGTAACGTAATAATTTATCCAATTTACTGTTTTGAAATTACCTTTTGCAGTTAATTGTCCTTGTCTCTACTTAGAGTTCAAAACCCAGTTTACAGACATACTCAACATGGTTACATAATTTATAGAAAACAGACCATTTCTGAAATGCAGAAAATTGCCTAATGGATTTGCTCTCTGAGGTGGATACAGGACAGAGCTGAGTCCTGCTTTCAGTGCAAAGTGCAGTTAAAAGACAGTGGTTTTAGCACTGAAATGTGAGCAAACCACTTGTTTTCTTTTCAAATTTAGGCTAATACATAGTTAATTTAACCAAGAGGTTGAAAGCAGTGGATGCTCACCCCAAAACTCAGGACAACAGTGTGTTACAGAATCTGTACTCAAACCATGGATAAAATAAACCAATATTCATAAGCTTGAGAAGATCTGTGTCTTTGCTGTGGCAGAGAACTGCACTGGTTGGGACTTAAAGGCTGGGACATGATGAACTAAACTTATTCACTCTTCCATGAGCCATCGCTCACTGGATATGAAGAGTGAAACTCTAAACTCCTCTTACATTGTAGTTTTTACTCTTCAGAAAGTACAAAATCTGGGAAGCCTTTAAGGGATCATGAACCTGACATTTCCCACACACACTTCTGAGCTTGTTTGCTGGTTATGAATGTGCTAAGGAATGTACAGAATGAGAACAAAACCCTACCAGATTCTCCAAAACAATGCATCTTTTTTTTCATAAATACAGAGATTAATGTACTATACTTTATCCCTATTAACTGTAGTTCACTGAGCAGAGAGAGGTAATTATTCACTCAGGACAAGATCAGAAGTTAGGAATAAAATTCTTCACTCAGCAGCTGGTGAGGCACTGAACAGGATGTTCAGAGAAGCTGTGGGCGCCCCATCCCTGAAATGTTCAGGGCCAGGCTGGATGGGGCCCTGAGCAACTTTGTATAGTGGAAGGTGTCTCAACCCATTCCATGATTCTGAGGATAACTTTACACATTGCAGGTAAATAAAAACAAAATTTTCATGGTTGGAAAGCAGCAAATTTAACTGGCTAGGTCTGACACAGCTACCCAGAGACACATACAAGTATTTTTCACTTGCAGGGGATGTTCAGAGCTCCAGAGAAAGGGCAGCTGGGGCTGAGCTGGGAATGCAGAGGTGCTGATGCAGCCTGCATAATTTCCAAAGCTTCTCTCTGGAGATTTATTGGAGCCTCAGGACATTGCCTCCCAAATCTGCCCTGTCCTGAATCCTGAGCACCTCCTGAATGGAGGCAAAGATCTGAGAAACCCTTCTGCCCTTGCTCATAGTGCCCAAAGCATCACTGGAAGAAGAAATGCTGCAAATTAGAGTCGGAACTACTTGTATACATTTTACACAGCACAGAATCATAAAATTCTTTGGGTTGGAAAAGACCACTAAGATCATCAAGTCCAACCATTAACCCAGCAATGCCAAATCCACACTAAAACATGCCCCTAAATACCACATCTCTAGAAAAATGGAATCACTGGGTTGGAAAAGACCCCTAAGATCATAAAAATTTGGATTTTGCAACTGAAAGGAGCATGGACAACAAGAGGATGTGAAGGATATTGGTGGCAGGCATAGTTTTTGGTGAAATAGCTACACTGCTATAATTCTAAATACTATATATGCATGCCTGTACATAAAATATACATACATATTCATGCATATTCGCATAAATATATTTAGGGGCAATCATATGGTATGCAGCTGTATAACAGGTCAGGATAATCCTATGCACTGTTCCATCTTCCATATTCTGATGACCTTGCCAAACAGATTTGGGGGGACAGATGTTCTCTGCAGCCTTACGCCATGGACTGACCTGCCAATTTGCCAGACAGGAGTTCAGGCCTGGACCTTTCAGGCAGAAAAATTCTTAAGGGCTTTATGGAACCCCCCAGCAGCTCGCAGATGGACTGAAAAAGTGCTTGAACACAGAAACACTTTTTTTAAACAGCATCTCAGAACCCACATGTGTATTTAAATGAAGCAAAAATTTATCCTCCTTCAGATGGGGACAGAAACTGAGCTAATAATCCTCCTAGCTGACACAAGAGCTTGATGGATCCTTTGGAAGAAAGTTTAGGCAGGCAGTTAAAGAATAAATTCTTGGTGGGAAATAGCACTGGGTAAAAACACATAAGGGGGACCAAGACTTCTTAAGGAGGTGTTTTTCTGTGCAGCCTTAGCTAATAAACCATCTACCCTTTAACCACTTTAAAATATCTGCAAAGCCTCATCAGTCCCTCTAGCACGAGCCAGACATGATGAATGATGTTGGCTTTCCATCAGGATGCACTCAAACCTTAAATTGCTTATGAAAAGCAAAGGCTGATGTTGTTTGAGGATCAGTAAAACTGCATCACAGAGAGAAAACGTTCATCCAATCAGCTCGAGTGCCAAATACTATGAAGTGATGACAGCATGCACACTACTGGAGGTCACAATTACACATATTGGTGTCTATATCAATAAAAATTTATATTTCTACGCATCTACAGTGAAACCTCTTGCTGCAGGACAGACGTGTCCCAAACTGATGTAGAAACCCAATGAGCAGGGAGGGACGTGTCACCCAGAGGAGCTCCATGATGAGTCAGTTCTGCATCTCCTTGCCATGGCACACTGGGGCTGGTTGCACTGGTTTACAAAATGATGGCATATATTCATGGAATAAAATCTATCTGTGGCTACTGAAGACAAAATATTTCCCTCCAAGTGACATGCAGTCCAGTGGAGAGTTGGAAACATTCTGGGGATGTGTCACAGTTTTCTTACTTCCTCTTCCTACTTTCTCCTGGACATCTGCTATGGACCACTTTTGGAGGCAGGCTGCTGGGCTGGCTGGATTTCTGGGCTGAGCTGATTCAGCTGTTTCTGCCCAAAGAGGGTATCTGGAGAAGGTGGGGGTGATGCAATGCTGCAAATCCACCAGGAGCATTTCCCATCTGGGACATCACTGCAAGCACAGCCCAAGATGTGCAGAGATGATGCAAAACTGTGAGAGAGGTCTTCTTGCCCCTGTCAATGTTTAATCCTCAACTTCAGTCTCTTTCTGGGGCATCCAGAAGGGCCAGAACTTCCTTGAAAATCAGATTAAAGCTGATCACTGAGCAGCTTATAAATCCACCTCAATAGGACTGCATGGGAAAGGGCAGGATGACAGGAGAAAACAGCATTTCCAGCCTCTGAAGCATTGTCAAAACAGTCAGTAAAGCAGCAATGACAAGAGACTGTGCCAAAACCCTGTACCATGCTGGCAAAGGTATTTTGCATTATTTAACACAGTGCAACCTTCCCCACCTGCACCTGGAAACACAAAGGAATTGATCTTTCTTCCAGCATTCAGGACTGCTTCAAGCAGGGCCCAAAGTCCAGAAAGATTTCTTTCATCTCTCTCATTTTTAGTGCAAGTATCATACTGCCCCACATCCTTCTAGAAGCCCCAGCTCCTGGAGACAGGTTATTTCCATTTTGATTCTATACAGAAACAGGTTTCTATCCTTCCTGACTGAGGAAATAAACCTGAAAGCAGGACCATGCCTACCACCTTGAAAACTCCTAGGGCAAATCAGATTGCCTCAAACTGTTAGTCTGATTTAAAAGAACTGTACCACACGATTTTTAAATAATTTTCCTATTCTTGTGCTGGCAAGACTTTCAAGTTTTGGCAGTGAAGCATGCAGGTCTAATTCAAAAACATATCAATTCAGAGAAAGGAATCTTTCTGACTCTGGAGGCTGTGGATCAAATCTGCAACGCACTAGCTGGCACTAAATTAAGATTGATGTTTCTTATCATAATTAAGCACCATGCAGAGACACAAAAATATATTAAATTTACAAAATAATATGAAAAATTCAGGTTTGTCAGTAGGAACTAATGACTCTTTTGAACAAGCATCAGTAGGACAAAATCTTACAAGGGTACTGCAGATGTCAACCCAGACCTGCAAGATCTGACTGATTCCAAGGCACTTAAGAAGAACTGCACAGTGCAGACCAGCAAATCACACTCATTTTCAGATCAGCTACCCTTCAAGTATTTTGCAAAACACTTTCAGATTCAGCACTAAAAACTTAGCCCAAATCACATTAATTATTTCAGTTTTGCTAGCTGAAAAAAACCTAACCCTTTCCTCTATGAATCATTTTCCTCTTAGTTAATTTAGAGCTTTAACTCACTGGAACACAGGGGACTTTTCCTATATATGAAATAGGACACAGCCTGTTCTGTAAATTACTACCAGGTGCATGCTACTAACCTGGGGAAATGTTCACAATTAGTCTGCCTTGGTTGACTTCCCATGGAAAACAACACAAAAGTTCAGTATAAATTAACAAGAGCTGATTTGACACAGGGGCCAGTTCTGCCACCTTCATTCCACTTGAGAAGAAGCCCAAGCTGCAACTAAACAAACTAAAATCAAGGAATTAGCCACTAATACTGTGAGATGAAACTGGACTAACAGGTTCTCATGTCTCAAAGTTCATCACATGCACGGTGAGTCTTGTCCTGCCCAAAGCACATGCCCAGCTGCCCAGGCATGAAAATTCAAAGTGCTGATGTTGTGTGGATGCCAAATATCATCTTGCTAATGCCCATGGATGAGAGCTATGGAGCTCTGGGATTCCTGCTCACACAAATTCGAGCTGCAACTTGCTCCTCTGCTAAAGAACTTTTCTCTGTGTGATTTGGTGTGAGACTCGATCTTTTGACCTCCAAACACAAGTAGCATTAAGAGCAGAAAAAGACTCATCCCTATTTTCACCCACCATACCAAACTCAAGAAAACACTTGCTTTACTCCTATGATACTGCATCATAGCCCCTTCTCAGATAAAAAATTTGGAAATAATTAATGAAGCAGACTTTTAATAAGGTCTTATTTGTCTAATAACAATTAACAACAGGTTGCTGAAATTATATGCAGAACACACTGAAAATTAACACGTAATAAATAAAGGCAAATAACTGAATACTATGGGATCAGGACCCTAAGTGTGGCTGAAACATGAACTATTAAATTTATATTCATTCTGACTTTCATACTGAGTTCACTCAGCAGCAACCCCCACCAGGACTTCACTGCTCAATATATTTTTATCACTATGCAGCTTGAGCAATATTTTTGATCAATTCCTGCAATCAACATCTGAACGCAGTGAGCCATTATTTTTCTGCTGAAAAAACAACTTCTTTAAACCTTGTTAATCAATATGCCCAGTTTAAGTTACTGCACAGCTTACACAGCCAGCTGTGCAAACAGCAGGAGCTGGAAAGCAACTTTCAGAGCCACTTGGTTGGCATTGCCACCAATGTGTAACTCCTCATCAGGAGCAAATTCAGGTTAATTGCAGCAGGGTGAATTATGAGGTGCCCTCTGGTAGCTGATGCCTCTTTTCATTAGCCTGGGGACTCCAAACCCCTGGTCCTCCCTGAGATCCTTTGCTGGTAACACCTCCCTGTGCAGAGCAGTGGCAGTTAAATTGTTTACTCCTGCTTGAGACGGTGGAAAATTACTGATGTGCCTTCTCAGGGTCACCTCGCTCGCTGGGAAAGTTTGGATAATTAGAGACAAGTCTGTTTGCCCTTCTCCAATCTCCTGGCAACTGCAGATGAGTTCTGTTGAAATGTCTGTGTCTTCTTTTCCTCAGTGCAGCTGCACCCCAGCTCTGCACATGGAGTGCTCCCTGCTACAGCCAGGACCTGCAAAAGGTGGGACACTGCCCTCGACAAGGGGAGCTAACCAGTGAAGGGAACATAATGGGGCACCTGGATTTCTCCATTAATGAGTCCTAAAAACTGCAGCTCTACAACCGGAGTCATTCTCTTACAGTTAGTGTTTTTGTAATGCTGATTACTGCAGCGGCTGGGCATTTAATTATCCACAAATGAGAACAAAATCAAACTGGGGGGAACCAAATGTCACAGTGCTGCAAGTTGCCCTGTCAGTCATGGGGCTCCACCTGATTTCAAGCACAGGAAACACCAAAGCTGGCGCTGTTGAGGCAGGAAAACTGCTGCTGGATGAAAGGATGGTTGCTCCATGAAGGTGGGAAAAAAAGAAAAGCACCTGGACAGGATGCCAAGTCTCCTGAGGACACCGTTTCTGCAGGCAGGGAGGCTGGATGTGCCAACTCACATGGCTGTGAGGCAAGGGAACACGATAAGGGAAGGTGGACAAAGGGAAAAAGCAGGAAGATCATGGAGTGATTCATGCCAGGACCTGAGGGAGAATGAAGCCCTGCACTTCAAACAGAAGCATGAAAGTAAGAGATGGGACATGATGATTCTTAACCTGTTTTAATGTCCCTACCTGACTCACTTTTCTTGGATATTCCAAATTTAAAAATACATCACTTCTGCAGGTGAGCATGGTTGAAAAAAAAAAAACCAAAACACCCCTTCTCCCTCCCTCTTTCTTTAATACTACTGTATTAAATACTACGGTGTAAACCACACTGCACTATTATTTCCTCTGCAAGGAGCAGAGGCTGCAGACAGCAGTACTGTTCATTCCTGCTCTCATAGAGGAAATTAATAAGGACAAGTTTCCAAAGGATACTTATTGCATTTCCTCTACTCTAGGTCACTGCTGGGGGGTGCAGAAGATGGACAGACTGGAAGCACAATCCTGCAAGCTGACTTTCCCTGGGAAAGCCAGGGTGGCAGCAGATGCTTGGAGCATTCAGAGCAGCTACTGAGGTTTTCCCATTAGTCAGTTTTTTTAAACCTGGTCTCCCCCTTAGGCAGATTCGCATTCATTGTGCTTGAACTGCTTAAGGCAGAACAGATCAATAAAAATTATGTTTTTCACTGTCTGATCTGCAGTTACTGTTTCAGGTGCCACAGCTGCTACTGGAAATGCCTTTGCAACTACATCTGGGAGAGATTTTCTTCCACAAGTGAATTTTTAGGACACAATATCCCATAATTGCTCAGTTTACTATTCTACCAAATAATCTGTCAGAGCATGAAAAAACTCTTCAGAGTGTTCTAGGACTAGAAGAAGCAGTTTATCATGCTTTAAGTTACATTTACACGTTCTGCCAGTCCCTGCAGTACATGATGAACATGGCTCTGAGTCATGGAAGAACTGAAGACATTTTTGGTAATTAAAGGTAATTAATTTAACCAGATATGGTTAAAAGTCTCTCTGGTCAAATGGGGATTAACATAGATACTAGATTAAATACATCTAAAAGTTAGAAACAAAAAGTTCTTACTGTTGTGTCATTCCAAACACACAATATTCATTAATAAATGCAATCAAGTTCTGCATGTAATCCATTTAGTGATAGCTCTTAGTTCAGTAAATTACATATTTATTGGTTTCATTGTAAAAAACATTTATTTGTTTAAATACTGCTACTTCATCTTAAGCCTTTTGTTTTTTTTAAATTGTTGTAAGCAAATATAAGATATCATCACTGAGATTAATTATAAAAATGAAATGGTCCAGTGAGCTGGAATACGAGGAATAATTTCCTATGGAAATTGTTGATTTAGGAGTTTTTATCATAATTACTTCACATCTGAATATGGAAACAGGTTCACTCTTACCTTAAATCTTCCCTTTTCAAAACCTTAGTGTGCACTAGAATACAGAAAGGTGCAGCAGCTATTTGCAAAGAGCAGGGATGTGTGCTTTCCTGAGCTCATACTCCAGCTGGGAGAATCCAAGTGATGCCCTGCGGGAGATGTTTCCATGCAGCCCCATCCACACACTGCCCAATCCCACCCCAGTCCCAGGCACACTCATGTTTTTAGGGAAACACATCAGGAGCCCTCTGGAGCCACCCCTAGAAGCACAGAGCTTCAGAGGGGTCTGACAGCTGCCCTGGGACCAGGAACCCACTGGATTTGCCCTCAGGGAGTGACAGCTCCAGCTTAAGAGAAGGCAAATATTCAACAGGGTATGAGTTCTACAATAAATGGATCTTTTTTAAACAGGCAAGGCAGGCTCTGGGTAGATTTTTTGGCAGAGCCACCAGTTTTTCCTCCACATAGTTCTGCCTCTGAAGGGATTCCTGCCTCCACACCGATGCTGACCACTCAGTCCCACCATATGCCACACCTTTCCCAATCCCATCCAAGCTAATAAGGGTCTGCACTGGTCTCTTTCCCAAAACCAGACAGAACAGTGGAGTGACAGGGTGATTAACCTAAATTCCTCCATTACTCAGACTTCTCATGACTGTGGTTTGACACATGATGTAACCCCATCCTCCCTTTGCAAAGTCAGGTCAGACTCTATTTTCTGTAAAGCCAGCTCACTACAAGCAAAAATTTTGCCTCTTCACAGAGACTGCTTGCAGGTGTTATTCTGGGCTAGACCACAGACAAATGAAAATCCCAATGCGAAGGTTAATGTGGAAATCCTCCTGAGAGAGAAACATAAAACAATGTGCATTTCCTCCAGCAGGCTGTTTAAAAGATATCAAGCACACAGATGCCACTCTGTTCTGCTCAGAGACACTGTAGCTGTGACCAGTGAGCCATACTGGGCACAAAGAGCACTCCCAATGGCACAAAAGCTGAAGGATTTGCTTCTGGAGAAGGATCTCTGGAGACACAGCATCTCCATCTTATGACAACTGCTAGCCTCCCGTAGTCCCAGCTGATGTTAGGCAAGACTCGTTAATATTCAAACCTCAGCAAAAGGAAAACACACACAAACCACGAGCATTGCAGCAGAGATCACAGTACCTAAAATAGCCACCACCTCGTCGTCCTGGATGACTTCCAAGGATCCCGACACCACAAAGCAGAGAGCATCGACGCTTTCCCCAGCGTGGTAGATGAGGTCCCCCGGGGCACAATGGATGGTCTGGAACTCCACGGCCAGGGCTCGCAGGCAGCCGTCGCTGGCCAGCCGGAAGGCAGGGTGCTCGTTGAACACCTTCCGGTTCAGGTGCACGCAGATGTCTGCTCTCATGTCCTTCGGGCAGATCGAGAGCACCTGGATAAAAGAAAAGAAGGAAAAAATAAATCAGCTTTTATGTGGGATGTGACACCAAGGCCACCGCTGTATGAAATAACCGGATGGATGGGTCTGATGATGTGCCTGGAGGGCATCTTGAAATCCATCCATCCATCCATCCATCCATCCATCCATCCATCCATCCATCCATCCATCCATCCATCCATCCATCCATCCATCCATCCATCCATCCATCCATCCATCCATCCATCCATCCATCCATCCATCCATCCATCCATCCATCCATCCATCCATCCATCCATCCATCCATCCATCCATCCATCCATCCATCCATCCATCCATCCATCCATCCATCCATCCANTCATTTCATAAAGCTTCTGGTGGGAGTTTTATCCTGATTTGGGGTAGTCTTTTCCTACCCATCTACTGCTCTCACTTTGTCGGAAAGGGTGATGTGGAAGACAGGACTGTTCTGTTACACTGTGCTCACTCCTAACAGTTTCCACACTCATTTCCAGAACTGCAGGTGGAAATGCTCTGTCCTGTCTGTGGGTGTCCCTCCAGACCTGGTGCCCAGACTATCTGCCTGCTGCTATGCTCAGTTCCTGAACAGAACAGACAAACAGAGCTGAAGGACTCGGACATGCAAAGACAGACCAGTCACAACAGAAAACCAACGAACTTTGCTCACACTCAGAAAACCCAGCTTCCAGAAATCTTGATGTAGGTGACCACTTGCCAACGCATGCCCAACACCCAGGGCTCAGTCTCAATGAAACACACAAGAAATTACCTGCCCAGGAGAGCTTACAGACTAGAAAGTCCAAAGAGATTGAAGGAAAAAGGAAGTATAATGAAACCTCATGAAATATCAAGCAAAGGTGAGTGAAGAACTGTCCACTATGAGGACATCTTCATTGCAGATCAATTAAATAAGAGCTTCAACTAGTTTCTCACCTTAAATAGCTGTCCCTATTGAAACAGTAACACAAACACATCTGAAGAAAGAAAGCAAAAACCTGTGGGTCTTGTTGGGTTTGTAAATTGTGTGTTTAATATTTGCACACCCTCCTAAACACACTAACTTCCTTATAGCACCAAAATGCACAGTAGCTAATTGCACTGAGAAACATATAAAGCCTTTTAATGTTTTTCTAGGATAAATTATAGAAAAGAGCATGAGACTAAGAGCACCCTGGAAGTCTCACATCAAGAAGACAGCAGATCAATAGCACTGATTAATTTCTCATCGTATGGAATTCATCTGGCAGCTTGCTCTGCAGACAGTGCAGGAGACAGGGACACTGGGTTAATGAGTTGACTATCATGGAATAATAGCAGAGGGAGACTCTGGTAACCCTGACTAAGCTGTGAGGCAAATGTTCACATTAATGAACTCAAGCCACGATTTTAATTTCTGTTTAATGCAGGAGAGGTATAAAACAAATTACTGCAAAGCATTACTAAAGCTCCTAAAGCATGGAATGTGAAAAGAATAAATAACTTCTATTTTAATAAAAATATTTAGTCCTTTTTCTTATTTAGATAGATCAAAGGTCCTTTGGGATCAAAGACATAATGAATGCAGAAAGGTGAAATAGAAGTTATTCTCCTATTCTCTGTATTATGATAGTGTGTGGTGAGGTACACCACTACTGTAACCATCTGCACTAACCTCCTCTACTCCACATGTTCCCATCAGTCCCAGAATACCTGGTAAAATTATAGCCTAGAAGGCCTTGACTTAATGTTTTCAAATGCTACAGGGTATTTGTTCCAATGGACAGCTACTCTCTCTGTCAAAACATGTGTTGTTTCTGAACTGATTTTAATTTTCAGCCAGCAGCCAAAGAATCTATGATCTTGCTGAGATAAAAGACCTGCAATACTCATAAATCTCTTCCATGTGTAGGTGTTCATAGACTATGACCAGGTCACCTCTCAATCTTGAAAAACCAAGAAAGATAGAAGATGCTTTTTCTGCCTAACACTATGAAGCACAAGCTCTCTTTGGAAACTTCCCCCTCATGAGGTTTTCTCACTTACAGCCAACTTCCCAAAGCTACCAGATAATTAGTTTATATTTTAGTTAACACAGAGTAAGTCAATTTGGGTTAATGATATTTTTCCATAACAAAATGTTGTAGAGAACAAATTAAAATCCCCTGCATAAATACGTTTTATCACAAAAAATAGTAATAAACACATTTGACAAAGCATATTCTCTATAAGCCATCATTTGCATTAGTAATAGTATCTTGTCTGAGTCACTGTAGACCATATTCTGTATCACATTTCCATAATTTAGTAGGGGCAAATGTCAATTTTACAAATGTCTATTTACCTGAGTCATTCCATTTACCAGTAGAAATATGGGTACATCTTAGTTTCTCAGTAAAAAAAAAGATTACTTTTGAGAGTGATTGTTTCACCTCGGCCTTATTTGTGGATCAAACAGAAAGTTTGTCTTTATTACAATAAAACAGAAACATGCCATCTTTCTTCATCTCAATAGTAACTTAATGAAAAATTCTGCTTTCTTTTCTACCATGATTGATGATTTTTAACATTTTTATCTACTCTTGGGCCTGAATCATGGTTATAAGTTTTCTATGTCCCTTTAATACTTGCAGAAATTTAAGTGCTTTTGACTTAACAAGGCCATGAGTTAGGAATTCTCAAACATTGCTCTTAAGAAAAATGCCTGTGTTCATACATGACTGATTACCAAATTTTAGCTTTTGAGCTTCCAAACTGCAGAAAAAATCAGTTAAACTGTTGCAGAGGTTGTTCCTGTAAGATTCTCAGGTGTTCCAGGACCCTTTGTTTGGAATGTAAAATAATTGTGTCCCTCAAGAATAAAAGACACTTTGATGCAAAGTAGCACACCATTTCCTCACAAATACAGACTTATATGCAGAGTATTAACTGTGAAGACTCAAAGAATTTCTCTTTTTATAGACACAAGCAGCATATCTATCATTACACACTGTAATATGAAGAGACAGAAAAAAAATCCATTGCACAGAGAAAAGCCAGTACTAGAAAGTGTAATTCAGGAATTTTCTGATGTCATGATAAAGTGATTCTCCTAATGACAAATCACTGTAGAGAGATATATGGAGATATCAGTTATCAATGATATCAGCAGTAAATGAGTAAAGCTCTAAGAGTTAGCCAAGAACTAATATGCTTAATTTGAGTTTTCTTGCCTGCTACATAGACACTGAGAACAGAGAATGAAACAGGTGACAAGTAAAACAAATATTTAATATCAGAAGATTTGGCAAGGCATTTTTGACTGCTATAGATAAATGTAGATATAGGTAGGGGGAAAGAGAGCAAAGATAGATAATTGCAACATTCAGCTCCATGTTTAATGCATGCTCTTCAAATGGGCACTTCAAATTCAGATAAATATTAGCCTGAAAATGACCCCTTGCTGATACTACAACACTTTGGACATTCTTATTGTGATTTGCTCCCACTGAGATCTCAGCATTTTTAAGGCAGCATGCAACTGAAGAAATACAAACTAGTAGCACCATGGCTGTCCCTGAGTCCATATTGTGTACAAATACACACATGTGGGTGCAAAAAAAAAAGAAAATTAGGTAAAGGGAGAGGACATCCTGCAATGTTCAGTCAATCTTTTCACTCTGAAGGAAATGCCTCCAGCACATCCTGGTAACAGAACCAAAGCTCACCTGGGACATTGGTTCTGCCCTGTGTGTTCTTGTGGCAGTGCAGCAAAAACCAACAAGACAAATTTCTTTAAGAGGAGATTTCCTTGGAGAGTCTGTGTCCTTTTGCAGTGAAACATGCAGTTTGTAAGGCAGGCAGGCTATTCAGGGTATTCCAGGGGCAATGCTTTGCTAAGTGAGGGGTTTGGAGCACGTGGAGGGGGCAGGTGCTTGCGCTGCTACAGAATTTGCTCCACAATAAATCTGCAGCCACAGACTTTGCAGCCAGCTCTCCCCTGCATGTCCAGGCAGCATGAAAGAACAGAAACTGCTATGTATCAGTGCAAAATCAGAGGAGAAAGCTGAATTCTACCCAGAGGAGGATCTTTGCCAGGTGTACCAACTCTGATTTCACCAGGAAAGAAGCGAGGCTCCCTGAACAGCACACAGGTATCCACAAAGACCCGACCCATTACAAAGCTGAGAGAGGATAAGGAAAAGCACAGAATAATATTTATCACTTTCCCTCTTTGCACAGGAAACTGAATCTCCTCAAAGTCAGCATAAGACAATTGCTGAACTCCGCCTTCACCACCTGGCACCCAGCTGATACAGACCCCAGCACAACAACTCCCAAAGCAAAGACTCAACAGCACCATCATCTCTGGATCATCTCATATGGAAAATGCTGACAGGGAGAGAATGGCTTGTGGTTGCTGCTAGAGATTGGGAAAGGCAGGAACCAGCTCTGGAAGACCCATGGGGAATTGGCACAAAACATCTCACAGTCTTTTCAGCTCGAGATCTGTAGGGGTGGGGAATTAAACTCCCCAGGAGGTTCCATCTGATTCTTTAACTCTCTCATCCATTTCCTCAGCATGTGCAGGCAGTTCAAGATAAGCTTCCTGAACAGCTCAAAGAGCTCTACAGGGAGCAGAGATTATAAAAAATTCAAACAAAAGCAAATGAATCAAAACAAAAACTGCACAGATTAAGACAAACAATACTTTCACGCGTTCAAACAATACTTTTTAGGATGGGTTTACAGGTTTAAGTATTTGTTAAAAAATCTTCCCCAGCTGGAAAATACTACAGAATGGCTTAACAGGTATTACAGAATCTGTTAAGACTTGTCAACAAAAAGGGCAGAGGCCAGTGAATCATGAACATTAGCTATCAATCCTCTTGATACACAGGATTCCCACATTTTGGGGATTGTAGATAGGGAATATATTGACTGATAACCTAGCCAAGAGCTTTGACATTCTGTGGTGCAAAAACTAGCACTGTTTCCTAAATGAATAACCGTAACAAATATCAGAGATACTAAAAATGCCAGCTTGGAAAATTAAGAAAATAAACTCCTCCAACCTCAAATCCATTTAAAACCACAGATAGGTCTTTTTATTTTGTGGAGAAAGGCCACTCTGGGTTTTCAGACATAGCCAGCAGTCAGAATCAAGGTCAGTTCTTTCCAAAAAAAACCCACAATATTCACTAGGCAGCTGACCAAGTTACTCAGATTTTTAGAAAGATTTGGCTCATTTGAGTATGGAATTCTTTTTCAGGCCTCTACATTTGGCACTGGATGAAGGCTAAAGAGACAAAGGTAAGAAAACAGCTGATTGGCAAATCAGAGCATTTTTCTGTAGTAATCAGATAATTTTGTAAGGATTTCAAAGATGATGTATGGAGCTGAGCAGTAATTAACCCTACATGCATTAGGGTAGTCTTTAATACATCACTGAGTATCTTGGCACTAAGAACTGAACGTCAGCAGCAATGGTGTGCTCTATTTTAATTGCAGTAAGATGCAAGGTCACTTGGATTTAAATGCTCTGAAATCCAGATCTGAAAATCACATCTAAGTTGAGTTTGGCTTGTTTTCTTATCAATAATATATGAGCTGAACCAGTGATTAAAATGGATTGATTTAGTGCTATCATAACAAAATTAACTTGTTTTTTTAACCAAGCAACTTGTTAGAGACATTAAAAAAAACCCTAGAAATTGGCTGTAGAATCCATTAAATTCAGTTTTATCAACACAGATAGAATTTGGCTAAGGGTTTGAAAATTAGGGCAAGATGAGAGGCAACAATATGTCTTTAAAGGAATCAAGTAGTTCACCAGCACAGGGGCTACTGGTCTGTCTAATGCACTGAAAAGTGGCACACTGATAACACCCACACATGACCCCAAGTAGTAGATCACAGGTTGTCTAAAGATTGCATATTTAAAAGTTTTATTGTTTTCAGTTTTGTCGTCATATCTACAGCAAGCAAAATTATTGCTCAGCCTTCTAATGGAGCAAGGGATAGCACACTACTGGGAAATCTATCCTTAGAAAACAGCTTTTTAGATTAAAACAAGAAAAAGAAAAGTCAGAAAGAATGTGTCATACATCAAAGAATTTCTCAAGTCACAACAGTTTCTGGCGCTTAAGGTCATCCTTGGAAGAATGGAATTGTTCAGTGCACTATTTTATTTTGTGCTTCTTCTGGAGGAGGCTTTATTTTCTCACAAGCAGCATTATGTAAAGACACTCAAGGAAAAGAAGGATGAAAACAGATGTGGAGAAGACCTTCCCCAAGATGTGGTCTGGAGCTGACAGCCCCTTTGTCTGCTCCATTCCTTTGGTGGCAGTGCTCAGGAAATTGCCCAGCCCATCCACTCAGGGACTTATTCCCCCAGGAATTAAGCTCGTGAGCTGCTTCATAGCCCTGATATCTCCTCAAGCATGACAAGTTCACCATTTATTCTGTATTAATCCCAAGATATTGCATCCAAGAGGCAGGGATAACTGTGAATACTCTTTCCTGGTCCTGCAGGGTGCACACAGGAGGCAAACAGTCCATAAAGGGGAAGCAGAAAGCCCTACTGGTGCACAGGTGCCACTCATGAACCCACGGGAAGGACAGTGAGATCTTGAACATCTCTCCTGCATCCCATGGATCCAACTGTACCTGTTCCTAGCTCAGCTCTGAGAGGTGAGGCACAGCTCCTCGTTCATCTCGTCCTGATCTGCAACCAACAACCTCTACAGCCTCTACAGCAAAACAAAAATGCTTGTCCAAATGATTTTTACCTGCCCTTTCCAGCAGGGAACTGTGTGCAGCTGCCACAGCCAATGTTGTGGAAGTTCTCTTTGGCCACGAAGCTTGGCAGCCTTCTACTCCTGGCCATCCACAAGGAAATCCAGCCAGCACTTAGGGGCACTTCAATGTGATGGGACATGGCAGGAAGGGCAGCCTGATTCCTCTGTTTGTCTCAGGGTATCACTAATTATTTCTACAGCTCTTGAAGCTCTTATTAACAGCAAACATGGATAAGCTGTACTGTCCTCGTGTAGGTTAATGTTTAATGAAGTAATAACCTGTGTCTATTTACCATAAACCCATCTCCTCTATGAAAGCTTAGTGGGCCAGTAGTAAATAATTCTATGCTGTGTTATGTTCCTGTGATTTCCATTTCAGTCAGTGCAATGTAGAATTGGCTTTCATTATCCCAATTGCCATTGATGTTCAGGTTAAAACTAAGTAAGATGACTTTTTTCTCATTCAACCTATGGCTTTTCTGAAGGAAACTACTGTTAAAACATGACATATATTTATTTAATTGCTTTCTGAGCAAATTGTAAGCCATACAACAGCACAAAGGTCAAGATGAGAAAATCTTTGGGTTTTACAGACATTTCAGAGTGTTATCATTAGATAAGACCTTGAGACATCTGTATGTCAGTTAACGGTTGTTCTGCTTTCCTGGGTAATGACCTATTTCTTACAGAAGAGCTAGTATCCATAAATTTCTCATTTGCTGCCTGGATATTTTAATAAAAACTAAGATATTTAAATTCAGTGTGTTTCATATATCAAATTATTGCTGCAAAGATTTTTTTAATCTACTTAGAAATGGTCATATACACAGAAGGTACTGCCTCCTTTTTACCTCTCACAAAAAAAACCCCCAGGTTGTGAATTATGAGACATACTGTTTAATGCATAAAGGCTTTTCAGTTTTGTCATGTTTTTAACCCTGCTTGTTATTAGATGAGTAACCCCAAAATCTGCATCACTACACATAAAAAAAAAAAAAATCCCATCTTGTCTGAGCCACTGTTACACCAGGAGATAAGTGTCCATGTATTACATATCTCATCCCAGCTGTCAGAGGAGGGCTCTCATGTTTAAGTGATTTAAGATTATGGATCAGAGGCCACTTGCTTGCCCTTAGGTAATAATAATAAATATGCTAATGCTTTTAGTGTCATTGTTAATTCCTTGTTTGTGAGCACTCAGAGACAGGCTGAAGCAATGTGGTCTGAAGGCAGGATTTGAAGTTGAGCTATTCCCAAGGAGATCAGGAAAGCCAAAACTCTGAGCCTAAAGCACTGTCACTTTTCAGTGTGGGAGACCAAGTCCTCTTCCACATACAAGGAAAACACACTGAGGTTTTGAATTCTTTTCAGGACATCCTGCTACACAGGCAGCAAGGACTAGATCTTCACTTCACCTCCTCCACTCTAACTTCCACTTTGACTTCAGTTCTCATGTAAGGACTCATCAGTTTTGGCCAAGATCTTCTTTGGGACTACGCACCAAATGTGTCATTCAGGGATAAATATTTGAGGCAACAAATCAACACACGTGAAGCGGTAGTAATTTAAATCAAGATTTTAACTTATATTTCGATCCCAAGCATATTAATATAAAATCTTTAGTTATCAAAGAAACATGTGTTAATAACTCTTGCTCCATCAATGCTAGGATTGTTCAACACCATAGAAACCTACTGTAGTACACATATAAAAAATCTCATTCTTCCTTTGTTAAATTTGGGGTTCAAAACAAAGCCATTTCCACATGCTGAGTGACTAAATGAAATGCATTACAAATCTGGGGCAAATGATGTTGCAAAACACACTCCAATGTGACAATGGAGATATATTTGAAACAATTTAGGATGTAATAGAGTATATTAGGTTGAAAAATATCCTTGGATGACGGAAACTGTCTGATCTGTCTGATTGAAAATGAAAAGCTGAAATTCCTCAGTAATTATCCTGTATCATAAGCACATGTGTGTTTTGCAGGATAATAATCAGCTTAATGAAAAGTTCATAAAAATTAAGGAAAATGGGAAATCATGTGATGCAAATATATCTTCACAACAGACTGCTCAGAAGGTCATTATTGGAGCTTTGAAAATTAAACTGGCAGGAACCTCTAAGGTCAGGTCCAGGCTGTCAGACAAAGCAGTGCAGAGAAGCAAACCAAGACCTGGAACAATAATCCCTTCTTCCAAGATGGAGCACTGTCTGGACTCAGCAGCTCAGCTGCAGTGCATCCCATTAGGCCCCTCTGTACCCACAAAAATAAACCTGATGTGACACTGGGTACCTTGGGGTCCCTCTGCTCCCATCCTCTGGCTGCTGTAGGTTTGGTGCAGATGGGTGCAATTTAAGTGCAGAGGGTCTTACAGCAAGGTTTAAAGGGTTAATGAAGGACCTGAGGCAAGAGAAACCACCCACCCTAGATGGATAGACTAGATAGACCAATCTCTAGGACTGTACCAAGGTTTCTATGACTTTTCAGCTGGAATTTACAACAATCTCTGATTTGGTTGGGTGACATCCTTCATAACGCCTTCCTGAGCAGAGATAAATGTAAGACTGGCTGCAACACAGCTTTCCAAGCTTTTGCTAAAGGCAAGGTTTTTGCAGCAGAAAGCAAACTGCCTGATCCTCACCCTCATACAGACCCTGGGATGCTCTGTGCAGGCACTACAGGCCACTGGAGCTGTTGCTTTTGCAGACTTGCAGGCTGTAAGGGACACAAAATACCAAAATATCCAACCTGGTGCTCACGTTCTTACGTTTCTCTTGTCTCTGTTCTTCTGTGCCATGGGCTTTTCTTGGAAGCTCAGTTAGCTGCAACTACTGATGTCCAGATGCAGAGGTTCCTGAAATCCTTCCTCTGTTTTAAACTGGGTTTGGATCCAGGCCTACGTTTAGGTAGATCTTCACCAAGGGAAATTTGTTAAAAACCTAAGTCACAGATTTTACAGGTAAATTAATTATCTAGCTAAGCAGCCACTCCATCTTACAGACCAGAGAACAATGCTTGCCATGAGTCGGAGATTATGGCTCTAACTGCGTTTTTATAATCTATAAAACCGGACATGCGGAAACTATGGTAGGAAATTTCAGTAATTAAAGCATAGGTTCTCCTAATTAACTGCAAAGCATCATTAAAATCTAATGAAACTGCAGTGGAGTAACACAGGACTCTGGCTTAAATGCAAGGAGATAAATGCAAATGGCATTTGAATTTTCATGTAGTTTGAAGTTTATACAATAGGACTGAATGCATTTACAGTAATTTAGAATAGAAGAGCTCACTTTTAACACGTGTGAATTGGGATTAGGAAGTTAAGGTATTAGTGTATAAGAAGTTAACATATTAAAGAATGTGGCATAACGAAGCACAAGAATCAAAGAAATAAAGATTTTTGCTACTTCAAGTGGTTGTATTTGTGGTGGTAAACTGAATTTCACAGCAGATGATAAATAAGAGAACTGGTGTTGCATCAGCATGATGTAAAACTAAATTTTTCAGTGCAGAGACTTCATCCTGGCACACCTGAACAATCTGCATCACCCTCCCATATTGCACCAGAGATTCAACTGAAGAAAGAACTTTAAAGCTCTGCAAGCACATTTCAAGAGTCATCTGTCACCTGTCATGACTATTCCTTAACTCCTTTGGACCCTTGGCCTTTAAGTTCTTAGAATGGAAGTCATGGATACTGGAGCTTGCATGCCTAATTTAAGCTGACGTGTACCAGGTCCACAGGAGCCACAGGAGCATTGCTGATCCTCACTGAACAAAAATCTGTACCTAAAACTGTTTTATTTTGCCTTATGCTCAAGGCATTGCAGGTGGAACCCTTCCCTCATCTGCCTTCAGCTCTCTGAAATATCCAAGGCTGGACAGACTCACTGCACATGCAATGCAGAAAGAGAGTTCTTGAGGACAAGTCATGAGGTCAGTCCTGGCACACAATGACTCACTCTCCAAAGCTGACCTTCTTAAATCAGCTTTTGAAGAAACCTAAAGGACTAGTCGCTTCTGAGGGCTAAAGTCCTGTAGGACTTCCACCCTGGCATGGATGCCAACAGTATCACGTTCTCTGTACCTCTCTACCAAAGGCCTGAAGTGTCAGTCCAGAGATCTGAGCCCAGGTAGAACAATCTCTACTGCCATTAAATCTTATACTAATTATGCTGCTAGATACGCCGACGTCCTGGGCATCAGCAAAAGGTCCAAGCCAATCAAACTCATTTAATTGCCAATCAAACTCATTTAATTGCCAATCAAACTCATTTAATTGCAATGCATAGACGCCAATACTTCTCAGAACGATACAGATGTAGTTTAGACACCAAATTATGTTTTCGGCCTAATTTAAAGACCAATTTCCCATTGATTTCAATAGTTAAGTACATTAAAATTATTTAGTATTTAGACAAACTTAGAGTGGAAAGCAGAAAACATTTACCACAATGAGAAATAAAGGCATACATTCAAAGTAGCAAAACAGTCCATTTTTAAAACAACCAGTTTTTTTTTCCAAACACAAACATAATAAAAGCTTAGCATGCAGTTAAGAAATTGTTAGTAAATTATAAGCTGCTACACAGTCCACTTCCTAAGAAAGCACAGAGTGGACACAAACTCTTGCTATCTAAACTGTTACCTCGGGTACTCATACCTTTTCTGTGTCAATTCCTTTAGACATGGACCAGGTTGAGACAATGTAATCCATGACTCTTTCACTAAGGCCTTTTGGGACTTGATATAATTTTAGGAAATCCCTCACATTGTTCAGCATCTCATGGTACCGGTTGGTGTTGGCATACATTTGCTGGAAAATGGTGGTGACGTTTCCAAAAATAGTTGCATAAAGAAGAGCTGAAAAAAAAAAAAATTATGCTCTAGTAAATGCTAATCAGAATTCAAGGATGATGTCAGAGAATTTTATCTTTTACATTCTTACACATTAGACATTATAGACTTTTCAGAAAAGAGAAATATCCTGGTATCTCATAACACAAATGTGCTGCACTACTTCTGTTTCTGACATTATCAAATACACAGAAATGTGGCTGTCATTTTTAATAATCTTTGCTCAGAGGTACTTTATAGCAGAATTCAGCTATGCATTTCCATATTGTTTTGTTGTTTTGTTTTTTTTAATGCAGCCTTCAAATGGTAAGAAATAAGCCACTGTGAAAGGGAATGCCTTCCATCACTCAGTGCATAATGTCTTCCCTCTACACAACCCATTTCTACCTCATTCCAGAAATCTCACTTTTTTTCACATCAATTTACTATTGTACATCACCCCTATGTGAGAGGTGGCATTTTTAAAGAAACGTGGTTCTCTCCTAAAACCTATCTAATAGAAGAATTGCACTTCCATTTCACACAGTGCTTTTTGTATGTCCAGGTAGAAACCAGATGTCGAAGTTCATCACAAATACAGGATTCATACCAAACAAGGTCACACAATGTGTAGCACAAATGAACACAAGATTTCTGTATAGGAAAACACAGCAGAATAACAGTCGGTGTGAGGTTGCAAGGGTAGGTTTTTTTCCTTGTTGATTACTGCATCATATCTGCAAGCTACAGAAAGATTTCCTATACCGCTGTATCCATTCAGGCATATATCAACACTTAAGAGTACAGGTATATGGATTATAAAAAAGTTTAGATGGATGAATGCCACGACTTTTTTATTTCTTTAGCTTCCTCTGCTCTTTTGGACTTTTGCAGCAGGACAAACCTGATGAAATATCACTTCTCTTAAGTGCAACATTCCTCATCCTTTTGAACAGTTGCTGATTTATCATGCACTCATCTCATCAGGTATATGAGGGCACAATATCCCTGATATTAGATGCTACCGCAAATCATTATAAATGTATAGAGAAGCCCTAATTGCCCCCAAAATACTGACCTTCTGCAGGAGTAGAATTCCTACAACCTCTAACTACAGCTAGACTGCATCTGTAAATCCAGTGCCTACAACCCACCTGGCCATGCAGACCCATCCAGAGGACACAGACTGATGGAAAATGTGCCTTGTAAGACTGGCACAAAGAGATGCAACTCTGTCACCTGCCAGGCTGGAAATAGCTAAGAATGCCATGGTGAAAACAGCTTGTCTGAAGCAACTGGCACCTATTACCTCCTCTTGGCAGAGAGAGTGTGTAGAAAAATATAAGAGAAGAAGAAATTCTAGTTCTCTGTCTCCTAATATAGGGTCCTGGAAAAGTTGTATTAAAAAAAAAAAAGTTTCTTCAAGAAACTAGGGGTAGAATAAATCATTGAATCAAGCATACAAACTCCCTGTAAACACCACCCAGCAATACCTCACTAAGCCAGAATCCAGCAGGCTGTGGAGTCTGCATAGACAAACTCAGCATTATTTTTCTGTTGGAAACCAAAGCCTTCCTTTTGAATTGGAAATGGTAAAAATGGTTGAGTTCATCCAAATACTCCATTTATCTCACAGGTTACTGCATGGGGGATCTTTGGCAAAGATTTAAAGGGAACCTACTTAGATCTTCACAGCTTTGGAGCTGCTCCTCAAAGGTTCTCCTCATTTGTGGTGCTCCCCCATGCCCACACCAGTAGCTGCTGAGGGTAGTTTGCAGATTTTGGGGAGAGAGAAGATTTTTCCTAATTTACCTCTCTCTGTAAATCCTCTCCCCATCCCTGTTAACTAGAAAAGGAGGTCATTTATAAAAAGCTGATTTTTATTGTTTTGCAGGTCTTGGTATGCAACAAAAGTTTGGAGATGCTGACAAGCATCCAACACTGCTGTCACCTTCAAAGGGTTAAGGCTCTCAATCAATAACCCATATTGTCCATAATTAGCAAGTGAAGATTTCTCAGAGAATCTCTATTTAATGAGCAAATGTTGAAGTGACAAGTGTGAGTCTTACCCCTCACCTATAAAAAAACAAAGGCAGATGAGCGCTACCAAGGGCATTTCACTATTGCTGTATTTTAATTATTTTTGGCAGGTGGAATTGGCAGTAAAAAACATTTGCAAAAGGTTCCAAAAGAAAATAAAACACTGTGCCTCTCTTTACAGTAAAAGTATTTAAAAAACATCTAAAGAAATCTCTAAAGTTATTCATACACTGTAATAGTTTTAATTTACTCTCTCAGCTAACAATAAACAGGAGAGATGAGGTTAAAGGTGAAATTATGCAATTTCTTTAAAGGACTGCTTAGGTCAAACTGCATTTATTCACCTTCTCTTTCATGACTTGAATTTCTCCAAACATTTCCTGTTATGTTCCTACAGTCATGCAACGCTCATTAACTCAATTGTTCTATATGTGTAAATCTGGAACAGTCTTCACTAAATTTTATAGAGATAAATTTGATGTAATGATGCAGAAATATTTTTTCTCAGTCCTAAAGGTGAGGTAAGTGGTCCAACTGTAATTGTAGTTTCTATTTTTACTCTTCAGTGTGGAAAATCTCCCCAAAAATTACAAACAAGAACCCAAGTACTATATATTTGTGCGTATAAAATCTGTTACTATATTTGTACTTTTATAAAACATTTCTGAGTGATTTAGCAATGGTGTTACATAAATGTTTTAGCCTATTTAAAAATAAGGAACTTTCTGAAAAAAAAATGACTCAGAGTTACCTAAATAATTCCAAAGCATTTCAGATCTCTTATTATCCTGACCATATGCTAAATACACCCAGATAGGAACATCTGCCTTAAGGAACTGCAGGCTTAATTGAGAGATCTGATTTTCCTAATGTCCTGCCCTACACTAGAGTATTATTAATCCAAGCATATACAACGTTCCTCTAAACTGCAACTGTAAAAAGAAGATTAGCAAGGGGGTACCGGCCTCTTCTCCCAGATACCAAGCAACAGGACAAGTGGAAATGGCCTCAAGTTGTGACAAGGGAGGGTTAGATTGGAAATTAGGAAAAATTTGTTTGCTGAAGGAGTGTCCAGCAATGGAACAGACTGCCCAGGGCAGTCTGTTTAAATCCTGAAGGGATTTAAAAGGCACTCAGATGTGGTGCTTGTGGACATGGTTTAGTGGCTGGGCAGTGCTGGGTCAATGGTTGGACTCAGTGACCATCAAGGTCTTTTCCAACTTAAACAATTCTGTGAGGCCATGATCCTGGAAAAATAGAGATTTTCATTTCTGCATGTTGAGGCTAGCTGCGACTTCTTCTTCAGCCAATTTTTGAAATTATAATTATTATTATTCCTGGAAGATTTTTAGGGAAGTATTATTATTATTAAAGTTCTATCATTCAGGAGAGATTTGATAAAAATTCCAATGTACATTTTTGTATTAGGTTTGCACAGCCTAATTTTGGTCCTGAGAGGGTGGCTTCTGTGTACACAGGGGTGGCTTCTGTGAGAAGCTGCTGGAAGCTTCTTCCACGTCCAGCAGAGCCAAGGCCAGGCAGCTCCAGGACAGAGGTGTCACTGACCAAAGCTGGGCCAATTAGAAATTGTGGTAACACCTCTGTGGTATCCTATTTCAGAATAATAAGGAAAAAGTGTAACTGCAGCCAGAGAAGAGAAGGGTGAGAATATGTGACAGGAACAGCTCTGCAGACATCAAGGTGTGTGTCTGACATCCAGACAGCGTCAAACCACTACAATTTACTAAATATAAATAGAGAGAAACCCAGTACCCAAATATCTGATTTATGATTTTAGAAGCTGAGCAGTTTTCTGTTATTTCTTTCCACCTCACCTTAATCCATCTGCTCAGACTGCAGAATGTTTGCAGGCACTGTTTGGTGCAACACCAGGCAGTGGCCATCTCCTATGTCAAACAGCCCCGCTGAGATGATGCAGCAGCAAAAAAGCTGCCACTTTCTTAACAGAAATAGCTTTTCTCAAATCCACCAACACATTTCAACCAAGTTACTACTTGGGAGAAAATAATCCTCCTAAGCCCTCTCCCCCATCACTGTTTTATAGCACTTCTTTGATGCCAGCCCCAGCCTCCCACCTCTCCCCCTCAGGGACACTCCTGTCTGCCAGCTGTGCCAGTGAAAGCACCAACACAACCCTGTGGTTTTACAGCTCTTCAGAAGGCCAACCTTGATTCTGAATCCTTGCCCCCACTAAATATTTTTCTGTTAAAATACTCTCCCCCATCCCAGCAATGTTTTACATCAGTGTTCAATCACTGCTTTTCCCCATTCACAGGGAGATGCCAACACCAGAGCACCCTAACTTTCACATTTTTCTTCCAAATTCATCCAAAGCATTAAAAAAAAAACTTTCCTCCAATTACCCCTGCAGCCAGATCACTGTATTATCCCATCACACATCGTTCAATGTATTTGTCCTCCTTTAAACCCCAACAGTGCATTGTCACACCCGCTTTGCAGAGGGAAAGCTGATGGGCAAAAGTCTGCATTCAGCAATGAAACTCAGCTCTGGACTCCTCACCAAAACCTGCTGAAATCAGGGGGGAGTTGCACACAGTTGTGTCTGGTGAAAAGCCCACCACGATTCCAAGTTGCAGTCTCATTCCAGCACCAGCCTGGCCTTGCAGCCCCAGCTGTGTGTCCTGCATCGCCCCTGCAGGGTGCTGGTGCCATTCCCTACATCCCACTCTGCAGTGCCAGCAGGGGCACAGCTCCTCCCGGGGTGCAGCTGACATCCACCCCTGCTTTCCTGGCCCAGCAGCTTCCTGATACTGCAGTAATGCAAATCCTAAATTAAGAGGATAGTGGTAATAAAGATAGGCCTGTAAAATCCCTGTTAACATTGATATTTGCTTGACAAGAACTAAATGATTATGTAAATTAGATTATTATCAGCAGTAAACTGTAGGAACTCACTCTCACTGTTCTTCCCCTTGCAGGGGACACTACACAGGAGAGAGGGCCAGCTGCTTTGGAGGTAGTTGGGCATTTGGCATTCTTTATGCATAAATTCTTATTAAAATGAAGGCTTTCAACTGTGCTTGTACAGTCAGTCACTAATTTTTAAATGGTGAACCTGGGAGCTTTTTTTTTTTCCATGGGCACGACTCAGCTAATGGAAAATACTTACTTTAAAGCTCCCATGCCTCGCCACCATGCAGATTTGATGACCTGACCACCTGCACTTTTGCACAGAGCTGCAAGCCAAGATTGGCTGAAATGGTATTGCAAAACACAGTCTTAAATTAAAGCTACCATTGCCCACAACTATCAGTGGGTTTGGCTTCCAGTCCTACAGCAGTGATGGACAAGAGCTGGAGTTGGCTAAGGTTATTCAGCAGCACAGACAATAAAATTCCTCATTTCAACCCCCTGAGCATGAAGGGCTCCCAGGTCTGATACTAAGCAGCTTCAAATCAGTTTGCACATACATTCCCTGCTCAACATCCCCTTCCACAGCCACCTCAGGTTATTAGATTACTTTGTTCCTTCACCTGAGAAACAGTGCCAGCCATCAGAAAGAGAGCCCTGCACAGGCTCAGGGAGCTCCTGTTGGTATTTGGCTTGAATTTCCTGCATTTCTTTCAATTGGAAAGCTTTACAGCTCTTGGGACTGCAAGGGTCTGCTTCTTCCTCATCACATTAGTCAGGGGTGTTAAGCAACACACGGGAAGGCACAGCCTGAAAAAATGGTGGCAGTTGCACCACAACAGGCAGCGGGGCAAACAGCAGTACCCTGTGCTAACTGAATGGAAAAACCATCACTTTGCTGGAAAAATCCTTATTTTGCATTGAAAAGGTGTTAATTCTAAAATCTTTTTCTCTAAGAGCTCTGAAGTAAGAGGCTGATTAGGGTTTCTTTTACGCATTTCTTATGCAGCGGAAGTTGGGTTTAATGGGTCACAACTTTTGATGGTGACAGTTGGGGCAGGAATATTTAACTTGCCATTTATGAGAACAGTATGCCACAAACACAGATAAGAATTAACTAGTGAAATCAGTGAAACCATTTCTTATAATAATGCTTCATCATTCCTGTTTCTTCAGAAATCCATCACTTCCTTGTACATCTAGCATTTCACACATTGCAGAAAGTCCTGTGCAAAGGTAAATGGTAATTAAACCACAATCACTTCCCAAAAGGAATTAGAGTGGGTGCAGAAGGAAAGTAGAGAAGCAGAATTTAACCCAAGTTCATGAGAATTATGTTCACCATGAATTCCAGCAACTTCTTTGCCTCCAGCACACTTTGCTCCATCCTTATTTATAATTTTCTCCATTTTGAATATTATCTCCAACACTGCCTCATTTCCATGCAAATCTCTCCAGTATTTCGGAAAAAGCTGAATTCTGTCTGTCAGACAATCATCCACCTATCATATAAATCTTTCTCTTTCCTTTCTCCATCAAAAAAATATTCCCAGAGTGCTGTCCTTACTCTTGATACTGTCCAGAACTAAGACCCAGGGATCAAAACCATCCTGTGCCTTCCTCACTGTGCCTCAGTGCATCAAACTGTCACCAATAGCAAGCACAGGACACAAAGGGTCTCCAGCACTGCTGAATTGCAGCACAGGAACCAAAGGGATCAGCTGAAAAAAACAGTTCCCTGAGCAAAGTTGGCAGCTGTCAGTATCCCTGTGCCAAATGACTTTACAGCTCCGGGCTGCATTTGAGCCGCGGGGCTTTTTTCTCTTGTTGATCTTTTTCCTTCCCCCTTTAATACTTTTATAGGAATTTTTTTTTAGTGGGACACCAAGTTCTTGTCACATTAAGATGAACTCAGGATAACAATGTTGCTGGAGGCAGGATGCCAGAACATCACTTGCACGCTGAGAACACCACCTAAATTGCCCGTTTTATTAAAATATAATGGAAAATTTGTAAACATACCTTCAAAGCACTGCACTGTATGAAAAGATGCTTCTAGCTCTCTGCTCCTAGGTTCTTTTTTTATGTGTATGCCAGTGCAGAAGTTTCTGCTGTATAAATCTATGTGCAGGTGTGTTTTAGATTCTCATAAATATATATATATATATATATGTACATACACACAGACACACAGTGTAAAGGTGGACATACAACATCAATGGGCTCAGAATTTCTGCAGCTTCAAACTTTCCTTTGAGTCTTCTAATTTGCTTGCTCTCTCTAGTTCTTTCGAATCCAATTTTGCTTATTCATTTAATTAAATGTTCGGTTTTATCCAGCACAAATAACAAGAATGGATTTGGGACAATTAAAGGAATTATTCCAGCTATAAAGTACAGGCCGTGTACAGCCCTGAGCGATGTGGTAAACACACCTGTTACCATAACAGCGAGTATTTATACAATATCTGTCTGAAAATATTAATGAGACAGAGAACAGGTAAAGCAATATTGCTTCTATTCAGCAGAACTCAGCCTGAACTCTGTGTGAAGATGGATTTTTGTGAGTAATTACACGGTATTTTTAGGAACAAAGTAAAGTACTTAACCCTTAATATTAAAAGCCTCAAATTTGGAGATGATGTTTCCAACCTATTATTTTCAGAGTAATTCAGCTTCATAAAATGACCACAAAACTGCTTCACTGAACTCAACAATAATATTTCTTACTTATCTAAGTCATCTACAGAAGCGCTTTCCTTCTAATTCTCCATCCAGCAAATTCAGCATTTCTAGACAGAGCTTAGCAAAGTTTTGTAATCCAAAATTTTCCATCTGATGCTGACAGATTAGCTCTGATTAAATTTCTCTTCCCTGACATGTTTGCACTAAAACCAGTGGGGGGAAAAAAAAAGTTTCACAAAAAGTTGAAACAATTCACCTCCAGGTTTTATAAAACTAAAACAATCCACAGCAAAACATTTTTCTTCCTGTCATTTGATTTTAAATATTAGAAACCTGAGCACTGGAAGAAAATCACATTTTGATGCAAGAAAGGAGTCTTAACAGCCAAAAAAAAAGTGGAACATTCATTATCTTCACACACAACCTCAGTCCATATTGCAATGGACTATTTTCCACAAAACCAACCCATGAGTTCCTAGCACACTGCTAGCAAAAAGGGCCAATCCAGGATCCTTTTTTGGCCAATTTATTAGCACCAGATTTCCATTTTATCAGTACATTTGTGCACATGACTGGTGTGAAGCCTGCTCCCCACTCTCACTTGGGCAGAGCTCCTGGCTGGACCTCAGCACCTCTCCTCTTTTGCTGGAATAATCTTGGTTTTGTCTAAAAAATTTCACACCAACGTTTTCAGACTTTCAAGGTGAATTAGCTGTACTCTGCTTTGATTACTCACTTTGGGAACCTGTCCTTCATGGCAGTATTGATTTAGCTGTGGCAGATGCTGAGCTGTCACCGAGCCTGACAGCTTCTTCAGAGCTTCCTCTGTGGTTGTCTTGTAAAACAGTCAATAGCCAAGTGAAACCTAACTGTGAAAACAAGCACGTTTCCCACTTTTATACTCCATGAAATCACGTGTCCTGCTCCATGCTGCATCCTTTTGGGAGGAGGAAAGGAGCTGGCCTCTCAGTTTGGCACCCAGCGTTATCAATTAACCCTTTGTGCATTCGAAGCACCTCCACCCCCCTGCCTGACACGTGGGTGGGACCACGTTCATCCCAGCTCTGTGGCTTGGCAGTCCCTCAGAGCTGCCACAAAACCACTTCTTACCAGGGGAGAAGGGTCTTTGGGAAAAGCGAATGTGCCTAGGAAAGGGTTTTGTTCCCTACACAATGCTGATTTGAATTCCAGCATATTTGGGTAGTTTTTACTCACTTCAGAGAATGCCTGCAGTCCTATGAACACTCTCTGTGCTCCCCTTTTGCAAGTGCCACAAACCACCCTTGAGAAGGGCAAAATGGTAGGCAACACCCCAAAAATGTTTTTGCTTTGTTCATCAGAGGATCACAAAGGCAGACAGTAATATATATTTTTTTAATTATTATTTATTTATTTATAAATTTCTGGACATCAGCACTCCAAAGGCTATAAAAAGATCTGTTTTCAGGTGAAACAACCTGTCCAAATATTGTAGCACTCACATTACCTCCACTTCTCTCCACCAGCCCCACAGCTCTGCACCATCCCCTTCTCCATACTACCAAAAATAAAAAACATTCCTGGAAACATTGCTAAGCCATCGATGTTGTCCTGGCAGAAGGGGTTTGAGAATATTCAAAAGAACAATGAAAGACTGCATATACTGTCAAACTAAGACCAAAAAAAAAAAAAGCCTGTTGTTTCATTTTGGCCTCAGTGCATGTATTGCTGAACTCTCTATGACTATGAGAGGCTGGAAAAGTGTCTTTATTTCCTGGCAGCAGCTCCTGGAGCTCTTCTCCTCCCTGTCCAACTCCTTCTGATCAGCACTTGTTTCTACCTGATTACCTCTCTGTTTTCTTGCTCACTATTCCAGGAAGGAGATGCTGGAATTAGATTTGCTGCATTTCCATTCCTACATTAACACTAATTTCACTGAAGTCAATGAAATTACACTGATGTCTGGAGAGTGTCTGAGGAGAATAATTGAGTGCATTTTATCACTTTCCTTCAGCTTTTTTGGTGACTGTTTCATGGCATTTTTAAATGTCCCAATTCACTAAAATGCACAATGGAGTTGCTCTGTGGGACCATGGAGTTCTTGCTGTAAAGCACTGCCTGGAAGATGCCCAGGATGGGAACACAGAGATGTGTACAGTGATAAATGTGACATGCAGCACCACACTAATTGCTCACCCAGAGAAAATCCATCCCCTCACTGCAGCCCCTTCCAGACACTTAAGATAAGAGGTCAAGAAAGAGACTGCAGAGTGCACTCCTGCCCTGGGCCACTCCTGCCAGATTTCCACAAGCCCAGGGACTGCACTCACACCATGTATTATCCACCAGCCATGTCCAGCCAGAATAGCTAATACCTCTCCACAAATCCATTTCTGGGTTTTTCCTCAGCAAAACTTTTTTTTTTTTTTTTTGTGCTATTCTGCAAGCCTGGCTTCCCCAGCCTTTACACTGACCACCCTCAGCCACCCTTTCTAGAAAATGAGTAATTGCTCCTCTCCATCTCCTTCACACCCCTCTTGTTTTTTTAAACCACCACCCACTGCGTTTTTCCAGTCATCATCCCATGCCTCATTCCTGTCACCTTTTAGACACCCTTTTTAATCTCACAGCATCTTGCTGCAGAGCAGTGCAGTCTGGTGCAACAACATTAATTTCAATTGCCTGCCCAGGAATCCTATTTGCCTTTTGTTGACTGGTACTGAATATTGCATCGATATTTTCAAGGGACTCTCAGCAATGAGTCAGGTGTCATTCCTCAGTGGTAACTGCTAATTTAGAAAACATTAATGTGTAGGTATAGCTACCTATTCATTTCTATGCACTGACACTGAATTTCATCAGTCCTTTTCACAACCGTTTCTGTGGTGGGATTGCTGGATCAAACCAGAAACCCTAATTTCAGGATTCAGCAGACCTGCAGTACAAGGCAGTTTCCTCCAATGCTTCTCCTAAGCTGGCTCCTAAGCTGCATTTAGATACAACTACGAGTTAAAAAATAAAAGTCTGTGCAAAATGTAATTGTTTTAAAATTTTTTTTAAGGTTTATGCCAGTATCACAGCTTAGGTCACAATAATTGGGAAGATTTTATCATCTTTCTACCCCAAGCAGGACTGACTATTTCCCAGAGCAGGACGAAGCTGTTCTTGGATGTTACCCAAGAGTGACTAAGCCAACTCAGAAAGTCCAGTGAAAATAAACGAGAGATTTGACAGAATAAAAATACCAAGATTTGACCCAACTGTTATAACAGTTGTGGGATGGGATATCTCGCAAACATTAACTCTTTAGCAGCAGGAGAAAGCATGAATTTCTAAAAGCCATGATCTACCCTCCAGTCTAGTAGCCCCCATGTGCCATTAGCATTGAACATCCTGTATTTATTCACACACCAGTGAGATCAGCCACGAATGCAGGAGGTTAATTTCAGTGCCCTTGATGCCTTTGACATATTTGTTCACACGTTAAGAACTGAGGGAATGACTGCAGGGTCTTCCCCCACTTACTTTTCCATCCTCAGTTGTTTCTCAGCTGTTGCAAGGCACTCATAGCTGGTCAAATGTGCCAAAAATGTCCTTTTTTTAGGGACAATGGCATCTGAAATTACACACAGGATAGGCACTGCACATGGAATAGGGAGTTTGACAGTATGTTCATGGTTTTTGTGTGCTACTAAACACCTGCAAGTATCCCTCATGTCGAGTTGTCCCACCACCAACTACTTCTATGAGTAAGAAACTGCTGCAAGCCCTGCAGGATTGAGTCTTCAAACACCAGAAAAATGATATTCAACAACCCATCTATTAGCACATCTCTTCAGGCCCTCCAGCCTGCTTCTCCCCAAGCCTCTGAAGAATGGTATATTAATTTTATACAGAACTATTAATTGCAGTTGACTTTGCAAAGCTCTTTTCTTTACATTTTTTATTCAGTTTCCCAAACCCAGTCCCAAAGGAGTTCATCTTATTCCCCACAGTTGTTTGATCAAATTGCAAATAATTCCTTTAATCTTTTCAGACATTCAGATTTATTAACTATGGAGCAGAGCCTCTTCATCTCCTCTACAGATGGTCTGGGAGAAACAACCTTTCACATATTTCTCATTTTATGCAAGTGCTTATTCCTGCAAGTATAGTAAGCATAACATTAAAACACATTTACCTAACCTAAATAAAAACACTCTGAACCAAATTTGCAAAGATAACCTCCTTTAGTTCTTAATGATATTAATCCGAAGGCATTTTTCCCAGAGGTTGTGGTCCATAATTCACTGAGGTCAATAAAAAGTAGCTGCTGATGTTAGTGAGTTTTAGGGCTGGCAATAAACATGTATGAGTGTATTTTCCTTTGAGAAGCTGTATGAGAAATTTCCCAAAGGCAGGAGAAAAGACCTTTGGAACATAATTTTAATTTTCATCATGCCTATTTAGAGTTAGAATTATTATTATTACTATTATTATTATTATTTCACAGTCTCTTCACATTAATACATATATTTTACAAAGAAAGGTAAATTATTTAGTTTTGTTCCATACTTAAACATTTGTGATTAAGTTCCACACTTAATCATTTATGTCAATTGTTGCTATTCTATTTTTTATTAGGAAACTCAGAATGAAATATGTTATAAAATTGACACGTGCACTCATAGTTGTAAAAATTACTACTCCCCACTTTGCTATTTCACTGCTTTATTTTCCACAAAATAGGATAAACTAGAGGAAAAAAAAAAGTAACACCTTTACCTGATTCTTAGTCTGAATTTGTAACTGTGGAAGACCTTCTAAAGTGAAAGTAGAAGTCAAATGTCTTTTTTTTTTTAATATGTTTTACTTTTTCCACCATCCAAGTGAAGTTTTTAAAAAATAAAATAAGGTTTCTTCCCATTTTTAAAACCTTTCCAGCAAAAAAACAAGGGAAGGATTTTTCTCGTTTCATTGTAGTATGAAAAAAAAAATCTGATAAGCAGAGTAAGAGAATGAGGAAGAGAGGACTTTCAGTTCTCTTGAAAATAGAGATCTATTAGTTCAGATGTTAAAAAAACCCCAAACCTTTGTCTATATCAATTCTTTTCCTCAAAATATGCATTTTAGAAGAAGAATAAATTTTCAACAAAACTAAGGATTTTCCCAAACACTTTTCATTTTATCAGAGTAAGTTTCCACCACATGATTTTTTTCACTATCTCAGTAACTCCCTTCATTTCTTCCTTCTCTCCCCATCTCCCTTCAGCCTCTGCTGAATTCTTCCAGAAGTGATACAGCTTATTTTTTATTTTGTTTAGGAGCTTAGCTGCCTCCCACCTGACATGACTCTTAACTGTTTTCTTCATTTTACTCAATGTTGTTCATAATTATTTAACCTAATTGATAGGATGCCTCCTCTGGGTAGAGGCAGTTGCCATGACACTGTAAGAAATTACTCCATATTTCTCCATTCCTGGATATTCCTGAAGTATTTATGCAGAACATCTTGCCTTCACCAGCTCCCTACCTTTGCACACATCCATAAAAAATAATTAATGAGCTAATCCTTGCAGGCAGACTTCACTGGAATAATAGGGCTAAAATTGGGGGTGTTTTTTTGTAAAGCCTGTTGATACTGACCTACACTGCACAGCTTTATGCAATCACAAAATTTTTTAGGTTGGAGAAGACGTTTAAGATCAGCAAGTCCAACTCTTCACCCAGCACTGCCAAGGCCACCATAAAACCATGTCTCCAAGAGCCACGATCACACGTATTTCAAATCCTACCAGGGATGGAGACTCCCCCACTGCCCTGGGCAGCCTTGACAATCTTTTCCGTGAAGAAATTGTTCCTTATACCAATCTAAACCTCTCCTGGAGCAACTTGATGCCATTTCCTTTTCTCCCATCACTTTTTACCCAGGAGCAGAGCTCAACCCCCACCTGGCTGCATCCTCCTGTCGGGGAGTTGTAGAGAGTGACAAAGCCTTCCCTTGAACCTCCTTTTCTCCAGGCTAAACACTCCCAGCTCCCTCAACTGCTCCTCATCAGACTTTTCTCCAGACCCTTCCCAAGCTCTGCTCCCTCCTCTGCACATGCTCCAGCCTCTCCACGTCCATCTTGTCATGAGGGGCCCAAAGCTGGGCACAGGATTTGAGGTGTGGCCTCGCCAGTGCCCAGCACAGGGAATGGTCACTCCCCTGCTCCTGCTGGCTGCACTGTTGCAGGTACAAGCCAGGATGTGAAGGTACATAGGCCATGCTTGATGTGACAAGCCAAGGGCACCCAGAGGAAGGCAACAAGCAGTGAGGTGGCACAGGCACAGCAGCATCAGCATGAGGCAGCTCATGAGGATATGGTTTAGGAGACAAGCTGGGTCACAGCTGAGTGCTTTTGCAAAGCCCCCCCACCATTTACATCAATAAAAGACATGGAGGAAAAAACAGTGCACAGAGGCCTAAGAAGATGGAGCTAACCTAAAGTTTCAGGCAACCTTCCTGTAGTTCCAGCCATGGGATTTGAGACAGTGCATTTCAGACATGAAAGGCATGAACAGAACATTTCAGACATGAAAGGCTGAGATGCTTTTCAGGGCTCTGCAGCTCTCAAGGAGCTTTACAGCCACAGAAAAAGGCCCACATTGAGAGGAGCTCCTGCAAAGAGCAAGGGCACAGTGAGGAGCTCCAGATTAATCTGACATCCTACTTAAGAAGAGGGGTCCTTGGTACAAGTTCCCCTCAATTTTGGCAACCCCAACCCCTCCTGCCTGGCCCCTATATCACTCCAAACTTTAATCTAAATTTTCTCACAACTTCCTCTACCTCCTGACCCAGACCTTTCCAACCAGGACATTCATTTCAAAATAAGAAATGAAGACAAAGCATGTTAAATATATACCAAGAAGCATTCGCAGCTCAATCTCTACAATCCATTTTGGTCTGGCTTTGGACAGTGATCACACTGCTGATATTACAACCCTCTGGGCAATCATGAAACCAGGTTTAGAGGACCACTGTTTGTATCTAAGGCAGTCTGAAATGCACAGCATGGACATAGTGTATTTTTCCTTGTGAATGTTTCTAGCAAAACAGAATATTAACTATATTCATTATTTTTACTTACACACACCACTAGAGCTAGAGGTTCTGCTCTTCAAAACTATGCACTCAATACTGCAGAAATTATACAGATTGGGAACAGGCAAGCTTTCCATGGTAAGAAAAAATCCATTTATTTTAATTTATACATTATTAAGAAACTTGCTGAGCAAAACATGCTTTTATTGTTGTTGATGACGATTCATTCACAAGGCTAGGATAAAAAGCTAATGAAAACTTAAGGAAAAAGTCAAATAACAAAACTGTATCTGAAGTCCTTGATGTTATCTCCCTTTCACACTTCAGAGGCATAAGGCTATTATGAAATTTAATTTTTTAAATTAATATTTGGGGCAGATTCACACCAGATTCAAGAATTGATTTATTCAGCTAATACACTTATTTTCATTTGTGAAAGACATTTCCGAGCACTGCAACCAAAGTAACAGCAAATTAAAATTCTCAAAAGCCACAATTTACTGATTATAATTACTAAGAGCTTGCCCATCTCCTGTGTCATTTACACAAAATGAATTTTCAGTCCATTTCTAGGTTCCTTCCCTACAAGCAGTCAGCCAACAGCAAGTATTTCAAAGAACCTAGACTTAGAGGGACTGTGTGGAGGGTGAGAAATGATCCTTTTGACCCTGCACAGGGCCCACAGATAATTTGGGCAAACCTGTGCCTACCCTATAAATCCCCTGCCAAAAGCAGACACAGAGTCATTTATTGCTCCATAATTTGACAAATAAAAGAAATTAATGTCACCAAGAGTCAGTGTGAAGCACACATGGCAAAGCACATCCTCTCATGGTCTCCTAATTAACAGGTACCATATATATTCTTATGTTTGCCTTTGCCATCTCCCTCAAAAATATGTAGAGATTTATATGGCTCAGATTTTCTTCTTCTCAGGAAGCTTTGATTTTGAGTCCAAATACGAAAGAAAGAAAAATTTTTAGATTTAAAAACTGTGGGCAGGTGGGGGTGGGTTATGGTGATAGGAATTTAAATTAAATCGGTTTTGCACTATTTTATATTCCACTAGGTAACATGAGACAATAAAAAACTCAAAGCTAAGGATGCTTAATGAAAAATTAATAGCTCAGTTTGTCCCATATGGAATTTGTCAGCCCATAGTGGAATGAAGGGGACACAGAGTGCTAAGAAGTTTTTAAAAGATGTTTTGGCAAGATCAGTTAAATGCCTCCTTGTTTTACAAATTAGCTTCTTCTATTGAAATAATACTCTCCCTCAAAGATTTTAACTGGCTTTAATAATCTCCCGATTTGTTTCCTAGGAAAGGATTTCTGCAATGCTCTGCTGGCATTTGCATTCAGGGCATTCAGACTCATAAGGGCCACACTGAATATCTTTGTATTGAAACTCACGAGGATGTTCAGGCCAGTTACCATTGTGGCACAGTCCAGTACTAAATTACTACGAGCAATTTGAAAGCAATTGTTCATCCAGTATCTTGATTTTTCTTAATTACTGGAAGAAGAAAACTCTTCTCCTTTTGATCTCATGATCCTCACATAGGCTGAGATGACATCTGGGAAAGGCTACTGAACACATGGCTGATCCCCACACGATATTTTTCACTTTCCTTCAGAGCAAAATAAAAAATAGAACTTCTCAGTACCAACTTCTAAAAATACACAGCGCAGTCTTTCAGAAGCAAGTCTATTTCTCACTATGTTTCACCTACTTTCTTTCAAATGGAAACGGAATCATTAAAACTCTTCTTTGTTAAAATCATGACAGGGGCAGCACACCTGTCCGCAGAGAAGCAGTGGCTTTGTCCTCTGCATGCATCTAAAAGATGACTTAATACTGTACTGTCACTGATGAACTGGAGGCTCTGAAGGCTATTCACCAGCCCTTTGTATCCAGCAGTTGGTCAGAGAAAAGAACATTACCCAGCACTTTCTTTTCCTAACTAAAAATAATTTTTAACAGGTTCTAAATTTATGGGCTTTACATTTAAATGACAAAAAAGACAAGAAGAATGTCTATTAGGTGCAATGTCTTCTATTTAGAGAAGAATGACAATAGACGTTCAGGAGAAAAAAGTTACATAAAACTGGAATCAGAAGAATCAAACTCCAGTGATTGCAGCAGTCCGTCCCTGTGAGCTTACAGAACTTCTTTGGAACAGCTCCTTGCTGGAAAGGGAAAGGGAGGGAATGGAAAAGGGTAAAAGATGAGGAAGGAGGACTGAGGTTAGACTGAAAATATGTAGTAATTTTTCCTGTTGTTGATAGTAAGGGTTTTAGAATCTTTTTACCTTTGTTACATGAACTTTTCATGATCCATTCAAAATCAATACGGAAAAGCTGCCATCTCTTTTGAGAACTCAAAAAGTGTCTACATCCTGACAGTTTGACATTATCTGCATTGTTGGAGGTGCTGAATTAACACCACTCTGACAACAAACCTCCAGACTGACTCCTTAGCCCCAGGCAACTCCAGAGATGCATCTGGGAGTTGTATATTGATTTTAGCACCAGCAGAATTAAAGAGGAAATGAAAGGGAAGAGGCAATAGAACTTAGGTAGTGCTTTGCTTCGCTAGCCAAGCACTGGTTTTGACTGAGAAAAGAAATGACACACTGGTTGATCAAAGATTTTAAGAAGTCAGCTGCACTGGGATGGCAAACACAGGTACAGTCTTCTCCTCTCTGCCCGTATCCCCAACAACCACCTGACTGTGGTTATTTTAAGCTGCCTGTTTTCAGCTTTTCTTCTCAAGAAACATACTATAGCTGCTGCTTTTCCCATAAATAGCAGTAAACATGCAGTGAAAAGCATTTGACAAATAAAAGCCTATTACTTATGCAAAAAGTATACCTTTTTAAAAACAAAACAGTATCGTCAGCTTCTCCCTTCTTTGTAAGGAGTATAAAATGGCTATAGTGTTTTCAGATGTTTTTCCATTGCTTGTTAATGTACTCAACTGTTTTTGCAAAAGTTGAAAAAAAAGACTTCAAAAGTAGGAAGCATTTGCACAAAAAATACCATCTTGATAATTTGATTTTTTTTCAAGAAGTAGGCTTTTTTTCAAGTCTTTTAAAATACCAATTTTGGGAGAAGCATTCCATTTTAAAAATTTACTTTTTCTACTAATGCAATTATGTAATTGTATTAAATGCTCTTAGTCACAGAATTTTTTTTTTTTAAAAAAAGAAGCCAGGGCAGGGTACTGCAGGCAAAACAGATCTGCACACACGGCTTTGCTGAGATGCCAGGGTATTTCAGCATAAACATTCAGGACGCAGAATTTCACTTGGATGAGTGCCTTACAAAGTGAAAACTGAATCTTTGTTAGGGTCTTTGGGCAGCGTGGAACAGATCCAGAGAAAAAACAGAAACAGAAAACAAACTTTAAGAAAATTCTGATGCTGGCATCATTGTGTTGCAATAAGTACTAACCCTGGAATTACTCAGAATCATCAGCTGCTTCTCTTTTTAATCTAAATATTCCCGAGTCACCTTCAATGCTGCTTTTCTGCAGAGACTGAGAGACTCAGAAAAGATATGGGAGGGAGCAGGCAGAAGGACTTGCAATCACTGGAGGTTGCTGAAAACTCAGAGGATGTGGGAAAGGATGGCCAGGAAAGGAAAGGAAGAGTGGCCAGGCTTGGTCATAGATGAGTGAATTCATCTCGGAGAGAACACGTGGGGAAGAAACAGGCAGGAACCCCGGACAGGGTGCAGGAAGAGGAATAAGCTGAAAAGGTGCTCTGGAACCTCTAGAGGGAGAATGACGAGGGACTGAAATCCCTCAGACCACAGATGGTTCCTCAGGGAGATTTTCCTAGGGAAACAGCTGACCAGAACACAGAGGAGGGCAGGGACCCTGCCATGGGCTCACCCCTGGCTCCTTTCCAAGAGCAACTTCTGACTCCAGCTGCCTTTGTGGAGCTGGGTCTCAGATGGACAGAGGATCCTAGTAGCCACTCTGCCTTACAAGCTTCTGTTCATGGGATTCCCAACATTTAGATACCCACTGTGTTCAACAAGAAAGCCACTAAACCTTGGCAAACTCATTTGGCCATTTCCACAGTGTTCTGCCCCACGCTCCCAGACAGGAGGCAGGGAAAAGGCTCCTTTCCCTGGGCAGAATTTATAAGGTTTGTAGCTTCAGCCAGTGCTTGGAAGATTTGTCGTGGTGGGGCATTTCTGTAACCTCTGGTGTTCATCCTGCAAAACAAATCCTTGGAGATGATCCTGTGGATTCAGTTCAGCTGTCCACTTTTACTCACCCTTGAAAGTGGGTATTTATTTTTGTCTTCAGATAACACTCCAAAGATAGGTTCCTTTCACTAATACACGTTTATTAAATTTCTCTGCTAATTAAAGAAGCCAAGGCCATAGCTAAGGAATTGGAAAGTACTCTAATGGAATTACTGCTCTGAGGTGGCTCGAATGTCATAATTTCCTTCTCCAGCATAGTAAAATCTTGACAATCACCTTAAATACAAAAAGTGACAATAAATGCTGCTGGCTTTTTCAGGGGAAGTATCATCATGGATATTAACACCTTCTGTGGTAACAGTAATGTAGGCATTAAATACAGCAGCCTTAGTGACTGAAATGCCTATAAAGCATCTGCCACAGGATAAAACATAAAGAAAACTCTGGGCTGAGAACCACCCTGGAAAACTGCAATTAAAAGATCTCCAGCATAACTAAGCTAAGGCTTCCATCAGACTACAAACACAGTCCATTTCAATTCTTCTTCATATTTAAGAAATTATCTAAGCTTCTTTAACATCAGGTTATGCAGCATTTGTGGTTTTGTCATAGTATCAAAGCTTCTTTTCGCTGCAATATTTCTGTAAAATAGGGACACAGTTTGAACTGTCTATCACATCATCTTAGGGCAGAGGTTAAATGATCCCTCAGCTTTACCCAGTGAACAAGGATATGGTTAAAGAGTCAGGCTGTGTAACATCAGGTCTCTTGTCTTTCACCCCACCCCTGCTTCTGCATTTAACAAATGAAACAAACTAAGACCAACACTAACATATAGGGTGCGCTGACATCTCTGGTTTTGGGGAGCTTTTCCAAGGTTTTTTTGCATTATAGCTGCTCCAGTGTATCATCTTTGAAATTCAGTGTACTGTCAGGTATTTAACGTTTAAATTGCTGAGGTTGTTGAGTGGAAACAGAGCTGGCATTTAATTTTTTAAAAAGAGGAAGGAAACAAAAAAAGGAGAGGTGGAAGAATACCAGACAAAATCTTCTATTTAATTAAAACCAGTGTTATTTAAATAATAATCATGATGATGATAATTTGCACTGATGAATTTTACCCCAAGTCAGGCAAGTTAGCTTCTAAGAGACAAAATCATCAGGATGAAAAGGAAGGAGAAGATGTTGAGGAACAAATTTGACAATGCATTTCCTCCTCCTTTTTGTTTGATACCCTTGATGAACATCTTGTCAGCAGTTTTAATATGTAGCTCTAGAGATGATCAAAAGCTGGGATTAGCAAACAGAGAAGTTGTAAAGCAGTAATCTGTGGGTTTTCAAGCAAAGTGAGAGTAAAAAATAAACCAGCATTTGAAAAATGCCTTCCTGCTGTCGGTAAGAATAATTGCTTAGCAGTAGCTGAGCAGCAAACTCCAAATTTACTCAGATTAACCTTTTCCCCCTACATCTACTACAGAAGGTGGAACACAAACCGGATCATCACAGGGCCCAGATAACAAATTACTGCAATGCTGAGCTCAAGGCTATCCTGAAAACCAACTCTGGGCCACAGCTGCACAACAGCACATCCCTGCAAAGCTGCTCGTGTGGATGCTGGGAGCCAGTGCCATTCCCTGCACTCACTGTGCCCTTGGAAAATCAACTCTGAATACCAACTGCACAAGGGAGTCTCAGGACCTCCGAGCCTCAGTGTCCTTGCCAGCCACTGGACTCACCACAGACAAACACAGAGCAACTTCCAAATCAACCTCCAAATACCATGATTATTTCCACAGAGTGATAGGCAGAAGGAAACAAAATAAAGAAAGGGATTCAGCACTCAAAGTGACAAAACGTTCACAGCAGATGGTTTTACATAGCTGGCAAAAAGGGAAAAGTAAAGAAAAAAACTCAAACCTTCATTAAAGGGGCTAAAATACTGTAGATTGAAGTCTCATTTTAAAAATTGATGCATCCTGGGAAGCTGAATATCTCAAAAGGAGAGAAATTGTAGGACACACAGGCTTTCATCTTCCATCCTCAGTCTCTGCTCAGTGCTGGCCAGTAAATCCAAATTTCTGGGTTCAAATGCAGGCAAAGTACTTTTGAACTGAGCCTCAACATCCAACTCATTTGCAAATCTTCCTAACTCAAATCCTCCCAGAGGACACCAATAATATGCAATAATCATGTTTATAAGACTCACCATAGGAGTAGTTTAATGTTCATCTAAGCCAATGACACCCCTGGTAAGGTAACTTGCCACTGCTTGCCTACATTTCGTGCTCTAAAGATCTCACGATAACTTCTGGAATCAGAAATAGCTTGTTGTCCCTTGGAACATATTTGGGTATGTGCATAAAAGCATTTTCTAATTCTCTTCCCACCATGTCAGCCTTTAACCAGAAACAATGTAAGAAGGCACTGTACCAGATTCCATGATGTGCTTACACAAAACTCCACTCAACCTAGAGCCCTGGACTTGAATTAAAACCACAAGATCAAGGAATACAATTTCTGATGGAATTAGGATCCTGAGGTAAAAGAATAAACTTCTCAAGGAGGAGGAGAACATGCCTTGAAATTCCCCTCCTGCAGGCTCCAAGTAGAGGATGCTGTGCCTCTCTTTTCCTTTTCTCCCAACTGCACTGTGTTTTCAGGCCAATAAAAGAACTGACAGACTAAAAGCTCAGAACATTTCAATCTGACTATGTTGGTTGTTTTGCTTATAAAAACAACTTTAAAATTGAAATGCACTTATTTTATTACAAAACAAAGGTTCACTGTCCTTTCCATGATGGCATTTCCACTGCAAACAAGCCCTTGCACAGAACAACTATTCCAGTTTCACCCAGGTTTTAACACAAACCCAGGTCATTACTGACACAACAAAGTCTGGGCCCTCCCTCCTTCCTGAGGTCTGGATGAGGAAAACCACACTTCTCTGCCTTTTTTTCCCTTGGACTATCACTGCCTGTAGTTTTGCTCATCCTTTGCTGTGGTGAAATCCCAGGGATCTGCATAAAACAAACAGAAACGAGCTCTGCCAATGTAACTACTGGAAGGAAGAGGCAAACTGAATCCTCCTCCTCCGAGAATTTAGCACAGCTATTTGGTACTTGTGTTTCCTTAAAAGTGGGAGTCCTTTGCTTCTGAAATAAGTTTGCTGCACTCCCTGCTAAGTGCTTGATTAATGGACAGCTCTGTAGGTGCTGACTACAAAAAGGTGGGTGTCTTTCCTTTGTGTGGGAAAAGCGTGCATCAGATTTTCCAGTGAAAAATGGGCAAGATTAAAGCCAAAGCAAACAGAATGACTGCTACAAAATGGGCCCCAAAGTGCCCTTTTAATATATGTTTAAAATGTCTCCAATATTCTGTACTTAAAGACTTTGACAACATAATTCTGTGAAAAAGCTTATTTATCCTGCATAAAGAACAGAGCACTCACCTCCCAAAGGAAAAAAAATACTTATGGCTTTTGCTGTGATGAATGTTTCAGACAACAGCAGAATCTCTCTCTACTAGCACAAAGAAACACAGGGAGCAAAACTCACATCCCAGTTCATTTACATAGTTAGGGCTGGAAAAGAGGAAGAAAAATTCCTGACCATAATTAATTTTAACCTTTTCTAATTTCACTATGATTCATGTTCAAAAATATTTTCATTAACTAATCCATACAATACTGAGCTACATACTTAGCCTAATTAGATTACAGAAGTGGTTTTAAATCAGGAAGGTTTAACTAGCAGCAATTATTTCCCATGCTATTTCCACTACATGATGGGTTCCCATGGATTATTTCATAATGAAACAAAAAAAGTATTTTTCTTGCAATTCCATATTCTACTGCAATGCACAGTACAGGCCTCCCTCTCTGCCCATACAAAGAGATCAGCCATTAAAAATTCTGAGTTGACAGATATTCGCTTTTATATCTCAACATCACAAAAACACTCTCACTAAAGCCAGCTTGGTGAGAGAGGAGAGGAGAGGA